>WEKW01027019.1:32774-45479 GCA_013389905.1 Sula dactylatra | reverse complement strand
CCTTTGTATTTCATAAAGAAAGAAAATTATTAAGAAAAATAAGATCACGGATAATTTGCCAAGCTTTAGTCATATAGAGGTGATTCCATAGTTAAAATTATGTTGAGCATTTAACTTCAAGTAGCATTAAAATATTTGGGTTTGACTTTAGTTAACTAAATTAACTTTTGAATCTACAAACATTACTAATGCTGGAAGTACCCAATTTTCAGACTCCTTTGGTGGCTGTTTTAACACTTCCTAACCTAGGAAGGATTTATCTAACAAAATGTAGATATGTGCTATTTCTTTTTTTCTGAAGAAATATGCACTTATAAGTCATAATTAATCTCATCCAGAAGCTTGCTTCTAAAATACAGCATATTAATAATTCTCTAGGAGTGTCTGGCTATGACTATGGTAACAATTTCACATGTGCATATCTGTGGACTGAATGTAATTGTTCGTACAAAAGCATCTAATAACTTTTGAGATATATCAGCACAACCCTCCTGGGAGAATCTTCCTGTAGAATCTATGCCAAATCTATCAGAACCTACATGGCTGTCCCAGAGAATCAAAGAGTAGCTGGAATGTCTTTGTTCAACATATATTTCATTTAAGTTTCTCTATTAAAATTCCTAATTTAGGTTTCTAATCATGAGTTTGGTCTCAGGCCTCCCACTAGTGTCCTTACAGATCTTATCAATACAAAGAATGGATTTTAGAGCGCAAATCAGCTGACCAAATGGAAATGTCTACTTCTGGTTCTGGACTAGTTACAATCCCTAATCATAAACATTTAGTGCTTTTTGGTATCCTTTGCTTCCAGCTGGTGTCTCAGAAGAAAATAAGTCTCTTGCAGGTCCTGTGTCTTCTCTATCGGACCTGGTTTATGTTTCAGATACATATTGCATGTCAGATGGCACTGGACAGGTACGATTAGGCAGCTGAGTATGTATAATTTAGATATTATTATGCCCAGATACTAAACATCTAGTCTTACACAATTAATGGGAAGAGAGGATTACCTTAACTGCAACGTGGAGAATCATTAGTGATTCTTGACCCCATAGCACATATCTGGGAAGATTTAGTGCTTCCCATTTATCAGTCATATCTTCTGTAAACACAGTCAATAGGAAACACTGATACTCAGAATATATGAATAATGTCAGAATTGTTGGTATCCTGAAATATCTCTCCATCCTCTGAAGTTTATAACCAAGACTTCTGAGGATAAGCTTGTGATGGACTTACAGAGGAAAAAAATCAAAATTCATTGGCTGTACAAGAACCTGCTGAAGAAGGTGGAGAATGGGGTTTAGATTTGCCTTATAATGAAAAATCAGAGCACATTGACTCACCTCCAGCAAGTTGTCACAGCCATAAAGAAAACACTTGAATGCTGGCAGAGGAGCAGGACAGTCCTAGATCCTGATCCATAGTCATGCTATTGTTCATAAGCTTTTTCTTTTTTCCTATGAGAAATATATACAAATTCCTGAAACATGATGAAAATAGGGGTAATTCCTTAGCTCCTCACAGGATTTTATCCATGTCACTGACTCCTCTTTCAATTTATTTTTCTATTTCCATAAATCATATATTCATTACCTTATGATGATTTGACTCCAACAAGAGTGGGGGAAGAATTACCAGTTACCACAAAAATTATTCTAGCAAACCTGGAAACTACATCCTGTATTCCAAGTTTCCTTGTTCTAATACTCAGATCTCCAATACTCTTAACTGATGTTTTCATTATAACATTATTGTGCTAAGGGCAGATAGCATCACTTCTGGCCATATTTCAAAATAAAAAAATCTCTCCAGATGCTGTGGCTGAGGCATAAATGAATATATAATATGAAGAGCAATGAATTACGTTAAACATCCTAAGTGAGTAGACACTGGTCAGTCCAGGAAATCTGTACTATCAACACAAGTAACAGCAGAACAGACAAGAGGATCCTACTTTTTTTCTGAGGTTGGATGTTAAATAGGTTTCTGCTAATCTAGCAGCCAGTACTGTGATAATTTTTTGCTTGGTTTTGTTTTGTTTATTTTTTTTTTTTAACTGCAATTTGTGGAAACAAAGTCATGGGATTTTGTCATGGTTTTAGCTGGGATAGTTAATTTTCTTCACTGGAGCTAGTATAGTGCTGTGTTCTAGACTTGGTATGAAAATAATGTGATAACACACTGATGTTTTTAATTGTTGCTAGGTAGCGCTTACACTGGTCAAGGACTTTTGCAGCTTCCCATGCTCTGCCAGGTGCACAAGAAGCCGGGAGNCCTTTTCCCTTTATTCCCTGGGTTTCGTTTTATTCTCTCTCATTATTCCTTTGTATTATATTACTATTATTATTATTATTATTATCATTACTATTCTTACTATTTTATTTTAATTATTATACTGTTCTTATCTCAACCCAAGGGTTTTTGCTCCTCCGATTCTCTCCCCATCCCACAGGGGTGGGGGGAGTGAGCAAGCGGCTGTGTGGTGCTTAGTTGCTGACTGGGGCTAAACCACAACAAAAGGTCAGGCAGAAAGGCAGCAGGGAGACAGGCCCTTTATGTGAGAAAGCAATGGGAATGTGCTAAGCTTTACCTAGGGGTGGGATGATAAACTAGGTGGAATTTTATGGGTCAGGATTAGTGCAGACCAATGGGTGTGCCATCATGATGGGTGCCTGCTAAAGAGTGCCTGCTCAGGAAGAAGATGATGCCTTCTTCCAAAAACTGAAAGAACTCTCACATTCAGTTCCTGATCCTTAGGGGGGATTTTTACCACCCTTAAATCTACTGGAAGGACAAGACAGCAGGGTGTGGTGGATCAGTCCTGGCCAAAAGCCAAATGCCTACCCAGCTGGTCTCTCACTTACGTTCCTTAACAGGACAGGGGGAGAAAATAGGATAAGAAACTTCATAGGTCAAGGTAAAGACAGGGAAACTGCTCACAAATCATCACAGGCAAAACAGACTCAAATTTGGAAAAAAATAATTTAATTTCTTACCAATTAAAATAAATTTGGGTAGTGAAAACAGACTAAAAATTTAAAACATGACCTTCCATCCACCCCATTTCACTCCTTCCTATCTGACTCCACTAGAGTCCCCTGAGAGATGCAGGGGAATGGGGAATGGGTTTGCGGTCAGTCCATAGCAGCTCGTCTCTGATGGTCCTTTCTCCTCACACTTTTCCTCTGCTCCACTGTAGGTCCTCTCCACAGGCTTCAGCTCTTCAGGAAGAAAATCTGTTGCAGCATGGGCTTTCCACAGGCCACAGTATTTTCAGCAAATACCCAGCTGCTCCAGCACGGGGTCCTCCATTGGCTACAGTGCAAATATCTGCTCCAGCATGATCTCTTCCATGGGTTGCAGGGGAATATCTGTTCTGGCACCATGGAGCACCTCTTCCTCCTCCGTATTCTCTGATGATGGTGTTCACAGGATTGTTTCTTAGGTTTTTTCTCTCCTTCTCTGCCTGTGTGGCATTTTTGTCCTTTCTTAAATATATTTTTACAGTGGTGGCAGCAACTTTGTTGATTGTATCAACTTTGGCCTGGGGTGGGTCTGTTGCAAAGCTGGCTGAAACTGGCTGTGTCTGGCACAGGGCAGTCTCTGATCTCTTCTCACAGAGGCCACCTCTGCAGCCCCCACCTCTGCAGCCCCCCTGCTACCAAAACCTTGTCATGTAAAACCAATACACAAGGCAAAGCAATCTAGGATGTTTCTGGTGTAATATTGATGACAATTTCCTGACACAAGAAATTTAGATGATTGTGAGGCTGACAAGAGAAGACACTATGCTAGACCTGTTACTCACAAACAAGAAAGAACTGTTTGGTGATGTGAAGGTTAAAGGCATCCTTGGCTTTAGTGACTGAGATACATGGTGGAGTTCAGGATTGTAAGAGAGAGAAGGAAAGTAAATAACAGAATGTGTTAAGGAACCTTCTTGAAATAATCCCAGGGGATATGGTCCTGGGGAGAAGAGGGATCCAGGAGAGCTTACCTCCTTCAAGCTCAAGAACGGTCCATTCCAATGAGCAAGAAATCAAGCAAAGGTGGCAGAAAACCTGCATGGATTAACAAGGAGTTCCTGATTAAACTCAAATACAAAAAAGAAGCATAAAAGGGATGGAAGAGGGTATAGGTGACCCAGGAGGAATACAGAGACAATATCTGTGCATGCATAGATGCATCAGGAATCCGAAATCTATCTGGAGTTGAATCTGGTGAGGGGATGTGAAGGGCAACAAGACAGGTTTCTACAAGTACACTTGCAGCAAAAGGAGGACTGGGAAAAATGTGGACCCATGGCTGAATGGAGCAGTGGTCCTGATGGCAAAGGACATGGAAAAGAGCAAAGTAGTTAACACCTTCTTCATCTCAGTCTTTACTGGTAAGACTAGTCTTCAAGAGTTGCAGGCCTGTGAGAGCAAAGGGAAAGTCTGGAGCAAGGAAGACTTGCCCTCACTGGAGAAGGATCAGGTTAGGGAACATTGAAATGAATTGGACATAAACAAGTCCATGAGGCCAGATTGGATGCACCCATGAGTGCTGAGGGAGCTGGCTGATGTCACTGCAAGCCCATTCTCAATTATTTTTGAAAGGTCATGGTGACAGGGGGAGATTCCTCACATCTGGAAGAAAATAAATGTCAATTCTATCTTCAAGAAAGGCAAGAAGGGTAATCCAAGGAACTACAGGACAGTGAGCATCACCTGGATTCTGAAAGGAGGCCCATTACAACCTCACTTATTCTGTGATTGCATGAGTCCTCTTTAAAAGCTTTAAGTTTGTGAATTACTCAGAACAGTGCAGTTATTAAACTAATAACTTTTTAGCCTGAAAGGACTAAAAAATTTAATCTCTCAAGAAATACTTAGTTAGTTCAGGAAATAATTATTCAGAAAGGGAAATAGATCTCATAGTTTTAATAATTAAAGCTTGGGATAAATATTTTCATCACTCAACATTCTGAAATTCTGAGTGTAAACAGAAATGTACTTCTGCTCATGAGAATTCTCAAGGTGAAAAAATTGAACTAGTCGGAAGCAGTTGCTTCAAGAACTATGCAGCAATTGAATATTTTTCTCCAGCATCATAGTTTTGGAAACAGTCACATTCCACACATATCCATTTTGAGAACCTGTATTACTTTTTGGTAGCTCCAGCTATAAGTAGGTCTCTTACATTTTTGTCTTTCAGCTGTAGGAGAAGATGCAGAGTAGCTCTGCCACATCACTGGTATTTTAGCCATTTCACAAGTATGATTATCAAGCTTTCCCCTCCTGAAACATACCATTGTGTGCTACTTTAGTGTAGTCACACATTCTTTGTTACTTCCCCTTGTTGGTTAAAATAACATTGTCCACTATTTCCTCTTCCTTTTTGTCAGCTTTCTTCAGACTCTTTCCTTATTTTTCATTCTTCTGAGATATAACATCTCAAAGAATTTCAAATTGTTTGATTAAGTTTTAGGGCTTTTTACCTTTGTGTTGAGTTCTTTACATCCTTCTCTGTGTTACTATTTTTTCTCTTTTTATTTTTTTGTTTTTCCTGTTTTAATAACATTTAAATATTTTTACATGTCATCTAAAATGTTATGAACTAAACTGTTCACTATACACTGGTTTTAACTCTGTCAAGGTTTTCTCTATGCTTTTAACAATAGTGATAAAATCTGAAAGCCCACCTGTCTTAAGTGATATAAGATTTCCTGGCTGAACTATAGGTTGTTGGTTTGAAAGTGTGAAATACATTCCTGTAAAGGTCACAGAGATCTTTTGTTTTTCATTCAATAAGGAATCAAAATGCAACATTTTAGTAAGCTCAGCTTAGTTGCAGAGGCATATACTTTAAGACATGAAAGTCTATTTCACATAATTCCATAGAACAGAATTCAAATATGGGTTTCAAAATTTCTAAATGTTTGTTCCGATGTGATTGAACAATGGCAACTTGTTTCCTGGCTGGCTGTCCCTACAGCAAGACATCTCATTTGTGTCAGCATATGATGTTCAAGCATGTAAAGTTTGCTTTACATTTAGGAACTGCTAGTATTGGTTTATTTAACTTTACAAAGGATAAAGGGTGAGATTCAGGGAATAAATTAATAATTATAAGGCAAATTGTTGTTTTTTAATAATGGCACCTTAACAACATTCTTGAAAATCCAATGCACTAATCTCAGACTGATCATTATGGAAAACATGATTTTAATTCTGAACATTTATTTATACTTTTCTGAAAGATAATTGCTCATCATTTAATGTTTTGCTGTGAGGTTATGAGCCACTTCCTGGAAAACAGCCTCATCATGTGTAACAGCTATGTCGGAAGACAAAATTCATAACCCCAAATGTCTCCCTTCCTCCTCTTTCCCCCAGCTTTTATTGCTGAGCACAACATCATATGGTATGGCATATCTCTCTGGTCAGTTGGGGTCAGTTGTTCCTGATGTGTTCCCTCACAGCTTCCTGTGCACTCCAGCCTACTCGCTGGAGGGGGCAGAGTGGGAAAAATAAAAGGCAAACATTGTTCAGTATTACAAAAACACTGTTGTGTTATCAACACTGTTTTAGTAACATATCCAAAACACAGCACCATATGGGCTGCTATGAAGAAAATTTTCTCCGTCTCAGCCATATCTAGTACATCAGCTCACTCTAAAACAGGCATGAAGATTGAGACTCAGCTTTAGAAACGTAAGTATGTAATGACATATTTTAAATATCTGAGCTCATCATAAGTGACCTTCTATATGCTGTTTAGAATGCCGAATGTCTCTCCAAGACTCTCAGTTAGTGCTGTGCAGATATCTTTGATGTCTTATAATATCTGAAATTTCACCAGATGCATGTTAAGTAATTTAATCCCAGTACGTAGGTATCAATTTTAGTAGGCTGGAGAAAAGGATCTTACTTCTTAAACATCCTTCTGCTGCCTTACTGTATCGATCGGTTGTAAAGTTCTCTGCAGACCTAGTTGCATATAGGTGAGAGCTTTAGTTTATGAGAAGAATATAGTTGTGTTAATGAAGTGATGCTCACTATAACTTGAAGTTTAATATTACTAACTTTATAATAATGACTATTTTCCTAATATTCCCTTTAAAAAATGTGGCTTTCTTCAGAAAATCAATGTATACATTTCCTTAAATTCGAGAGTCATTTCAAGGTTTTTATAGTTGATATAGAATTTATGTTTCCTTACAAAAATGATTCAGCTTTCCTCCAAATTTTTATTCTGTATAGGAAGCAGAATGTTAAACTTATTCTTACACACATAGTCAAAATGATACTATGTCATGTGCTCAGATGCTGTCTATGGAATGTTCAAACAACACAATTCAAATTTTAGTGTCTATTTATTATTATTTATCAGAGTTTTAAGAATATAAGACAAAAAGAGACTTCTTGTTACAGAAATTCACAATAGCAAAATAACATGGAGGAAAAATCTACTGAATCTCTCTTTTTCTATGATTTTGCAATTTAAAAAATAGTTTTGCATCAAGCCCATATTGGGAGCATTTTATTTCAGCTTAGGAATTATGTTTTATTCATTAAGAGCTGATTTACATGCAGTGAAAATGCAAAACAAGAAGAAAAATGGCCATGATGTAATCCTTCTTCCTTGAGTCCAGTTTGATTAAGATCAGTGGAGAAACAAACAAAGAATACAGATAGGAATTAGAGAATTAGAATGTTTTCTACAATTAGGGATTCATGTCAAGACATCTTCCTTTTAGACTGATAGAAAATAATGAGGACTAATAAAATAATATCGCAAGATGTTTGGTTGAACAGGGTGTCTTAATATAACATGACTTTCTTTGCTTTCTACTTCCTAGAAGATGAACGGTTCACAGATGGAGACAGCATGATGGTTCAGGCTAGGCTTTGGATCCTGGACTTCTTGTACTAGATACATATGACTGAGCAATGAATCATTAGGTCTACTACCCTAGCTGATAAAAATACAAGGATATGGACTCAGACACAAATGTCACCAGCTGTTACATGTTAACAGCCTCAGTAGGAATGAAGAAAATGATGGTAAATTAAATAACCAAGTAAATAAATATATATAACAGTGAAGCAGTATAAATTAAAGTAATGTAATTAAGTTCCCAGTTCCTGGATGGGACATTTAGAAGTCTGATTTAAGTCTCTAGGAGTTTCTGAGGTCTTTAAGAGTTGCATTCTACAAGTTGTTATATTAAGCAAAGGCTGCTCATGAGGGCTATTTCTGAAATCCAGTTCTTCTTCCAGGTATGGTAGGATTATTCAAATGGAACATGAGTAGAAGCAACAAAACCATGACAGGATTGTTGATGACCTTCCCTCCCTCCTTTATTTCTTCCATGCACACTCCTAGATATATTCTCTTGAGTCTTATCTGGAGGTCTTGGATGTGGACCAAGGAAAAGAGAAGGTTTGTGTTGTGGGTTGACACTGTCCAGTAGCTAAGTACCCACACAACTGCTTGGTCATTCCCCTACCCACAGCAGGACAAGGGCAGAGCAAAAATAAAAAAACTTGTGGGTTGAGATAAAGATAAATATGATTCAAGAGGTGAATGAAAAACAGAAGAAAAAACAAAGAAGTGATGGAAAGTTAATTACTCACTGCTTCCCACAAGCAGACTGACACCCAGCCAGTCTCTGAGCAACAGCTACCTTGGAAGACAAACACTCTCCATCCCCCCTTTTTTTATTTTATTTTGTATTGCTGAGTGTGATGTTACATGGTATAGAATATCCCTTTGACCAATTCATGTAATCTGTCCTGGCTGTGTCCCCTCCCAACTTCTTGCCCATCCCCAGCTTACTCCCTGGAAGGGGCAGAGTGAGAAACAGAGAAGTCCTTGATGCTATGAAAG
Source organism: Sula dactylatra (assembly GCA_013389905.1). NCBI lineage: Eukaryota > Metazoa > Chordata > Aves > Suliformes > Sulidae > Sula > Sula dactylatra. The sequence goes on along the minus strand of WEKW01027019.1, from coordinate 36,602 downwards.
TACTGTTCCAAATATTAATAATATTAATTAAATTATATTTAATACTAACAAAACATTGGTGTCTTATCAACACTATTTTAATCACAAATCCAAAACACAATATCATGCAGGTTACTATGAAGAAAGTTCACTCCATCCAAGTCAGACCCAGCACAGTTTGAAAATTATATTCTAATTCTGAAGAAATTTGACTCTAAATATTTATTTAATCAGTCATTCTTGACATCATTCTATTGATTGACTTAGAAGAGTAACCTCTAATTTACCTTTTTTTCAGTGCTAAGTTGCCAAGCAGCTGCAAGTGCAATGGTTGCAGGGCTAGATGAACAGTAAGCAAGTACAAGCGTGATTCTGTGATTCCAATGAAATAGGAAACTCTTTTCTAGATTGTTACATATCCACTGCCTAGCATAAGTGTATTAATAGTCCTACAAAGACTGTTTCCTACAATGTCATTTACTGACTGCTTAATATAAATGCAAAAGTAGTATTAGGAAGAAAATAAAATAATTTAGATTAGAGTGCTTTTACTCTCCTGTATTCAAATTAGGCTACTAATTTGAAAACAATGTGAACTGCATGAAGTGGAAGGCAATATAATTCACTTCGTTATGAAGATGGGAATTCTAGTCTCTGGTCTAAAGACTGCTTATGTGGTGTTTTTTTCCTGTACTTTAAAAAATTGAAAAAGTTATAGAAGGAAAGTGCAAGACCAAGGACTTCTGCTGTTTTCAGGAGAATGCCAGCATCATTAGGCTATACAGTCATGTTTTCTTTTCTTTGGTGTCCCTGTATCAATTAATTTTTCACACTTTGTTGCTCATAAATGTGAAACCACGAGGCTCTTGAAGCATCACTCCTTACACTAATAATAGTATTCATACCTTAACAAAGCATCAACTGGAGGCTAGACAGAATGATAGTATAACATGGTTTTTAGCTGGGATAGTTAATTTTCTTCACTGTAGCTAGTATAGTGCTGCACTTTAGACTTAGTATGAAAGTAATGTTGATAACACACTAATGTTTTAGTTGTTCCTAGGTAGTGCTTACACTAGTCAAAGACTTTTCCAGCTTCCCATGCTCTGTGAGGTGCACAAGAAGCCGACAGGGGAGGGGGTACAACCCAGAGAGCTGATCCAAACTGGTGAAAGGGTATTCTATACCATATGACGTCATGCCCAGTATATTAAGTGGGGGGAGTTGGCTGGGGGAAGCAGCAATCACTGCTCAGGGACCTGCAGCATCAGTCAGCGGGTGGTGAGTGGTTGCATCACTGGTTGTTTAGGGTTTTTTNACTGTTCTTATCTCAACCTATGAGTTTTCTTACTTTGGCCCTTCCAATTCTCTCCCCCATCCCACAGGGGTGGGGGGAGTGAGGTAGTGGCTGTGTGGTGCTTAGCTTCTGGCTGGGGCTAAACCACAACATAGTACTAGTACATCTCAGGTGCCTATTTTGAGGCATGTAAATTGAAGTTTAGCTTCTTAATGATTAAATTATTATATAAACAATTGGACTTTGAAAAATGCAGAGGTGTTTAAAATTCATTTTTTAAGCACAGATGACCGATAACAATTTATATGCTATAGGTTATCACACCTGGCTTCTCATTGACACCTGTTTTAATATGCTAGGCAACTGCATCCCAATATTAGTAATTCTACTAACTGCAGAGTATGTTTGTAAATATTACCTATATTGGAGATAAACATAGATTAAGAGACTTGAATTAAATCTTTTTGTTTGGAGTCAGAGTCCAAAATTTACTTTGTTCTAGAATTAGATCTTAATTCTAAAGCTGGATATCTGGTGTTGCTTGATATTTCAGCGGCTATTCTTTTGGACCTCCAGCTGTCAATCTGCAAGTTTGTATATCTTCTGTCTCACAATTTTCAGCTTCCTACAGTTATCTCAAATGTGCTGAAATATTTCATATATCACTATGAGGTACTTAAGGCAAAGAATTGAGAGCAGAAAGACAAGGTAAAAAGATATGCTGTATTTCATTGTAAATTATGTGACAAAATTATTTCCTGTACTCTGATTGTTATCATATTCACACCTGCAGAATTTAGTCCTTGAACTGCAGCACCTATCATGAGATGAAATGCCTATATTTAGGCATATGAATCCCACCTTTATATTCCAGTTACCATCAAAATAGGGAAATAGCCACTTACACATTTCATTTCATTTTAGACTTTGAAAGTTAGATTAGCTTAATGTTGTCCTAAAGGCTTTATATTACTCTTACAGCAGCAGAGGTATATCCCATTTCAATACTTAGAAAGCGTTCAACATGGTTGCAGAAAATGAGCATCAAATTACTCTGACATCTTTGCATGAATATTCAATGAAAGTGAAAATTGTTCAACCAGTCAGGGAAGTATAGGCAAAAAAATTCCCCATTACAGTTAATATGAAAATTCTGTGGGTTTTTTTCTTCTCATTTAAACAAGGAGCAAGATAATTTTATGTGTAGAAAACATTAGTAGCATTCATCTTGGGAAAAAAAAACGGGTTTTGAACCATTTGTGTTTGCCACTAAAAGATACCATAACCCAGTAGGGTAAATTTTCCAGATCTTCTCTACATGCTTAATAGATAAAATTTTACCTGAAGTTTTCTGTCTGCATCATTCCATGTTTGCCAATTTTATGAAGTGTTTTCTTAAATCCCAGTGCTTTCAGAATTTCTGAGGAACACAATTTCTAGCAATAATACCTTCCAGAACTACAAAAGACTGAACTTTGAATTTTTTTTGAACAAATGGATAATGACAGTTTTTTATGTTTTGAAAGATTTTTTTTTTTCAAATCGCTAAAATCTTAAAAGTTCAACTTGATCCTTTCAAAGATCCACAGGTATGAACCAGTAAAGATTTGCCTTAGACCTTGACTTATTAAGTGTAGCTCCAGAGGAAGGCTGGAGCTGTGATTGTCATTAAGTATCCCTCCTTTGCCCACCATAATCAGCAATTGTTATAAGCCTTTATGATGTCTTTTTTTTTTCCCTGTATACAGGAAATATTAGGGGTGGAATCCTGTTCAGAGCTAAACTGGTCAAAACTTAGATGCTTACATGTAAGTAAGTTTTAAATATTCTGGTGCCATGAGATATCTTAGAATATCTGAGACATATATACAGGTTAGCAGAGATGGCATAGCACAGAAAGGATAGCCAAGGCAGCATGCAGCAGGAGGGACAAGTAAAGGCTAAGCAGGGTATTCAGAAGTGTTTAAAACTGCATTGAATATATGCTCATATATTACTGAGTCCAGTCGCTACATCTGAGAGATTTATTCTAGGATCAGTCCAGTTGTCCACCCACAGATGTCCAATGTGGATTCATAGGGTAATTCAAATGATCCTAGGTCTCTATTAAACAGGAGAAATTTACTGGACTCCTTAGAACTCTAGGAGCTTCATCTCACCATGTTTTCTTCATTTCCTCTGGTGTTTCCCTCTTAGCAATTTCCACACTCTACTTTGATATGATATACTATATATACTCTATGATTGTACAATATTAAGCAGCTGGTGGTGTAAAAATGAATCAATAATTATATATATATTTAATATTAACAAATAGAGGGTTTTGTTTGTCCTTTATTAACTTAGAAGCAAGAGGGCATTTTTAGTAATATAGGATAACTTGGGTCATTGAGTCAACACTCAGTGTAGACCTTGTAGCAGGTGAATGAGTAAACCCAACTGCAGTGCACCATCTTATCAAACTCAATCTTAAGCCTAACTGGTTTGTTTAACCTCCTTTTGAAGAAAGTTTTACACCTCATTCTGATGTTGATTAACTTTTAATTTTCAAG
>WEKW01027019.1:0-32385 GCA_013389905.1 Sula dactylatra | reverse complement strand
ATTTCTTTGGTTCATCTAGTGTATGGGAACATGCTGTGTTCCAGTATTTCTTTTCACAGGATTTCATTTTTTATTTCAAATGCCATAATTTGTGGTGTGCTCAGAAATGTTGTAGAATGAAATTAGCAATATCATTCTGTGTACTGCTTTCTTCTTCATAATGAATGCTTGTATTCTTTCAAAAACATTCTGTGGATTTTCAGGGTCTTTTCAGTCTTAATTCTTGATCATGTATTAGCTAGGAGACACTACTTATGTAAGATATTTAATTCAAAACAAAAGTGCATAAAATGATAAAACAAGATTGACAAATATGTAATGACACTGATCAGACTCTAAAGCATCTCAATGTTTCATTAACAAGCACTTTTTTGTTTTAAGTTTCTACAGTCATGACTACTTCAATACAATATTTAGAAACTTACTAAATATGTGATGTAAATATTTTATTATTTTTTAGTATTTATTAGTTTTAGGTGGAAAATAACTACTGAATAATGGAATAGCAAGTATTCAATTAAGAAATTGACATTTCAGCATACATTTACAATAGTTACTGCAGGTATCTGTTTCATCTACAGATATAAAACCTTCAGAATAATTCACATTTCATTTCTAAGCCATTTAATGAATATTTTTTGCACATATCAATAATTAATTCTGACTAATACTGTCGAATGAATTATAAGTAAAGGTTGAACTAGCAACAGAATAAATATTAAAAGCTGTACAAAAATAATATGCATGTTTAGTGCTGTTTTGCCGAAAATCCTTAGACAACTCATTATACTATTGAGAGTTCTGCTTTAAAAAAAACTCAACCAACCAAATATAAGTTTCCAGAAAAAGTCTCCTTCATTCCAAAAAGTTGTGCTTTCTTTTGGTGTTTTCACAAAATTGTTCACAACCACAATATCACTTGCTAGGACGCCTCCATTTGGTAATAAATAACCAAGGATATTTGCACCAACAGAAGTGCAGAAGGTTATCTGGAGCTTCCATCCTGTAATGTAAACCAGTCCCTAGTGATCTGACAAAATATTGAAAACCATATGCAACATGCTTTTCATGCATATAAAATACTTGTGCACTGTTTTGAGAAACCTGCCCAAACACCTCATGTGGGATATTCTTGATGTTGCAGGAATATCTTAGCTTTTTCTCCTTTGGCAAGACAGTCTTCTTGCCACACTGCAAGTACTAGTACTGATGTTATTGCTGTCTATAACCACAAGTATCAGGAAAATCCCTGGCCTTTTGAAGTATTCACTTCCTTTTTCTTCACTCAAATATAACAAAGAAACATTAGTACATGCAACAACAACTTGGAACTTGTTTTGAATTTTATAGCCACTGAGCTCTCGGAGCACTTCTTGGCTGCTATTATGGATGATGCTATTACCAAATAGCAGAAAAAGATTCCTAATAGCCCAAAAATGTCCTGTTGGCAGAAGGGCTAGAGGTGTCTATCAGAAAACTTTCCATCAAGCAAAATGTTTTTTGTTTGGCCATGGCTGGAAAGATAACTACAGAGAAGTATTAGCATTTCTTTCCTCTCTGTAAATCCACCATTAGTCTATTGTGATTTTTTTGTCTCATCATCCCTTAAGCATAGTGGCCTTATAAGGTTCATCTGCTGCAGTATCAGCAAGGCTCAGGAGCAAGCAAATTAAAGAAATGCTTCAGGGGGATATCAGTGTGAAGCTGCTGGACTCAAGAAGGATAAAAGTGTTGTGGAGCAAACGTACCTGCGTACCCTGGGGAAGCATGGCATATTGCACCTGTAGCAGAATACAGAAGCACTCAGAAAGTGACATTTTTAGCATCGCTCTAAAATACTAAAGCAGCTGAATGATCGTACAGTGGAAAGGTAAGTAGTATTCCTCAGAAACACTTAAGAGTTCCTGTGCTGATGTTAGGGTTTAGAATCTTCTGCTTGCAATTTCTGAAAGATAGCAGTGTACTTTGAAATGCAACTGGTATAGATTTTCCTTGATGACACATCTATAAGTTTTGTCCTGTAATTCAGTAATGTCTGAATCATTCATAAGAAATGATGCCTTTCTTCTGTGAGGCTTCATATGGTGTTGCAACAGCTTGAAAGCCTGTTCACTTCATGCCGTAAATTATTATCTGTATGTTTACCAGTAAGACATCCTTGGTAGAACCTAAGTAATTGCTCTTCCAAGCCTAATGAGAACAGTTTCTCCAAAGAATTTCTGGTATGAGATAAATTTCCATGAAATTTTTTTGAGAAAACATATGCCACCATCTTCAACAGAGCAATTGTTACCTTCATCTATGTCAACAGGGCTTCTTTCATCCTCTAATCTCTGAACTGCTAAGTGTGAACTGTCTTTGTAGAAGCAGAAGTCAAGAAAAAGTACTACATGATAAAGATAGCATTGCTGATTATCTCAGGTTTGGAAAACTTTGATTCTACCAGTCTGTGTTATTCTTCCAAACACAGAAACTCCAGCTGCCTATGAGTGTCAAACATTTCTTCCAAGCATTAAATGGTGTAGATACAAGACAATGGTATAACTCACTGGGAGGAAGGTTGTGGAAAGTGTCTGTGTTGTTATATGAAGGATGGGTAAGGATGATCTTAGACTCTGAGGGCAAGTGGCATGAACTATCTTATGTCTGTAATCCCCATTTATCTTATCCTAACAGGGATAACGCTCTCTAGGGTAGATTGATGGTATCCATACTATGTTATTTTTGGCTCTGGATCATTTATGGTCTCCTTGAGTGCTCCTATGGCCCTTAGACATAATTTCTATCTTCAAGTCTCCCTCACTCTAAGAAAGCACAGTTGTGGGTGTTTTTTGTACCTTCACAAAATTGTTCACAGCCACAGCATCACTTATAAGAATGCCTTCATTTAGTAATTAATAAATGAGGAATCTTTTTCTTTCTTTTTTTCTTCTTTCTTATTTCAAACCATCTGATCTTTTTCTCTGATTTTTTTTTTTTTCCCTGTTGGCTACTAAAATAGGGCATAAAGTGGGGCATATAACCTATGGTATATGTCACATGCCAATATGCATCTCTGGCATCAGGAGGTGAAGGATGCTGAGGGGGAGGGCAATGACTGCTACAAAATTTCCAAAACTGTTCAATGTAAACTCAGCCAAATGCAATACAATCTTGTTCCTTCNTTTTTTTTTTTTTTTTTTTTGGATCAGACCCTAAAGTAAACTTTCCCTCCAATTTATGTTCTAAGATTTCTATTTTATGGCACATAGATACCTTCTGTAAAGAATGTGCACTCACATAAAGCAAGGTGCCTGAGCCTTTGGTCCAGCTGTGGCTGGCATCACACACTCAGAGCAAACAGGAGACACATTCCAACTGTCCATGTCTGAGTCCTGGCTGGTGGCCTGGTTTCCACACATAGTAGTTCTACATCAAGCACAACCTTTTGCACTATGTTGGAAGTCTTGTGATCTGCTTCCAATGAGGAAATACTGATTAACATTTTCACAGCCTCTTCCTTTATGATCATGATTTGTATTTTAAAACATGAAGTCTTACCTAATTTACATATCTTAAGGTATAAACTAGGTCTTTAAATGCAAGTCTTACACCATGCTTCCAATATTAAAATATTGTAAAAATATTTTCCATTCCACTGCTGGGTAATACCATGACATTTTCTCTTATACTTTTGGTTTACTGTCTCTTTTATCCCTAAATAATTATACTTTTTCCCTTCAATGTAGTCAAAGTGATACATTGTTGCATATCTTACTGTATCCCTCCTGTGCCAGTCTGGACACTCTGAAAGTTATTGCTGTCATCAGCCTTGACTTTTTATGTGAAAAATAAAACTGAAGGTTTATGAACAGATTTTCAGGTACCTAATGAGAAGGTATAGAGAGGTAGGAGTGCAAAAACATGCAATGCTGCATCTTTCTAATTTTAACTAAGAACATAAGACCCAGTATCTCAGGTTCATTATATTTATGAGGCACATTTCTGTGTGCAGCAATCTGTTCTCTGTTGAAGTTATGAACATAGCTTGACAGCTTCACTCCAGTCTTATGTTGTCTCTGACAAACATTGCTCTTCTTTATGAGTTAAGTATGGTTTTCATCTCCCAGAAGAAAACACCTTCTGGTATAAGATCAGATGAGATATGGTATGAGATGGACTACCTAGTTATTGGAAATCCAAAAGGAGCTTGTCTGCTATTGCATTTTAAGATAGTTTGATGTGAACTCTTCTACCTTCCATTCTTCTTCCCTTCTCCTTCTGTCATAAAAGTTATGGGGAAGGCTGAAATACTCAAAGCCTTCACCTCAGTCTTTACTGGTAGGACTGGCCTTCAGGAATCTCAGGCCTCTGAGACCGTAGGAAAAGTCTGGAGAAGGGGAGATGCACTGCCAGTGGAGGAGGGGCAGGTTTGGGAACTTTTAAACAAACTAGACATATGGAAGTCTATGGGACCTAGTGAGATGCAACCACAGGTGCTGAGGAAACAGACTGATGTCTGTGAATCCTCTTTTCATTATCTTTGAAAGTTTATAGTGACTGGAGAGGTTCCTGAGGACTGAAAAAAATAAAATGACATTTCTTTCTTCAGGAGGGACAAGAAGGTGAATCCAGGAAACTACAGGCCAAGAGGGTGTAAGACAAAAGGGTGATCCGAAGTAGTTAGTATGTATTTATGGAGGAGGAATGTGTGACCAACCTTCTATAATGAGATGACTGGCTTGATGCTAAAGGGGAGAGCAGTGGTTGCTGTCTGTCTCGACTTTAGTAAGGCTTTTGACACTATTTCCCATAACATCCTCATACACAAGGTGACAAAGTATGGGTTAGGTAAGTGGAAAGTGAGGCTGAAAAGTGGCTGGGCTCACAGCATAGTGATCAGCGTTTCAAAGTCCAATGGAAGCCAGTCACTCTTGGGGTATCCCAGCAGTCAGAACTAGAGCTAATACTATATAACATCTTCGTTAATGATCTGGATGATATGACAGAGTGCATCCTCAGCAAGTTTTCAAACAATACAAAACTGGGAGGAGTGGCTGATATTGCAAATGGCTTCAGTTCATGCTGTAAGGTAGATTGATTCATTTCCCTTTGAGTTTTCTATGGCACTCTTTTGTACTGTGTCTGACTGCTTTAAACATATTAGTAAAATTATTTCCTGAACTTCCTTCTTGATATTTGTACTTTTACAGAATGAGGCATGCTTAGATGGGGGTCAACATGTCCACTTGGATGCTAAACTGAGATGCCAAGCTGTTATTTTTTTCCATGCTGCCTAGTATTGCACACATTTTTAATATGCATTCAGGCCTCACCTTCTGGAGAATCTATTTACATCTGTCTCTGCAGATAATGTACTATAGGTTTAGAGATCTGAGAGAAATATCACTATTAAAACACCAATTAAAGACTGTGTAGATTATAAGGCACCAGTGCAGCTTAAACTGGCACACATATTTGAATGGCTGTGTGGTAAAATAGATCGACAAACTGATCCAGCTCTAAAATAACTGAAAAAAAACCAAATTTTATATTAAATCCAGATAGGCTTCCACCCTAGTTCTCTGCAAATGAACAGATTGAACAAATGTTTGGCATGATACAAGGCACTGGGTGTCAAGTACTTACATGTTGCTCTGAACTTGGCTTTTAGTGCATCAGGAAAATAATAACTACACAAAACTGCAGTGGAAACTTCTCAAGCATTTCTTTCAGTAGAATGATGAAGCCAAATAGAAAAAAAAAAAAGATTTTTAGAATGTGAAAAATAAAATTTTGGTAGTTTCATATCACTTAGAGGATAGATACTTTAGGTGAAATTGCACACTGCTAATTTATTGATAAACTTCTTACAAGCTAAAAAATGGGAAGAATAAACCTCAAATATCTGAAGCTTCCAGTATTAATATATTGATCCTTACTTGTTATCATATAAGGAGATTCAGGAAAGTTTAATGACATCAATTAAGAGCTTGTTAGTTCAGCTAAAGATGAAGAGGTTTTGGGGTTCAGAAAAAATCCTTAGTAAAATGAGAGAAGAGATGCTTACTTGGATTAATCGATTAACTGATCAATTGCTGAGCCTCCAAAGAGACAGACTGCTTTGTTTAGCATAAATTCTCAATGAAAATAATTTATGGGATCAAATTTCTAAAAAAAATCATTTTGTAGAATTGAAATTTTTAATTAAACTGATAAATACTAGAAAAAAAATACCATCACATAAAAAAATTCTTCAGTAACAAGGAAATGCGTGGGGCAAATCAGGAAATCACTACTTATTACTTTAAAAAACATAAAATCCATAGAATCAAAGAATCACAGAGGAACTGAAGCTGCACTTTACCTTGGAGATCCCTTAATTCAACCACCCTGCTCAGAGCAAGGTCAGCTAAAGCAGGTTGCTCAGGGCTGTGACCAGTCAGGTCTTAAATACCTCCAGGAAAGGAGATGTCACAACTTCACTGGGTAACACATTTCAGTGTTAGACTATTCTTACACCATAAAAGAGATTTTTCTAATGTTTAAGTGAATTTCCTATGTTTCAGTTCGTGCCCTTTACCTCTTGTTTCTTCACCAGATACTTCTGAGAAGAGTTTGATTCCATTTTCTTTACTCACCTCACCAGATTTTCATACATATTGATAAGATTACCCTGATCCTTCTCTTCTCTAGACTCCCGACTCTCTCAGCCTCTCTTCATATGATAGATGCTCCAAGCCTTTAATCATCTTCATGGATATTTGTTAGACTTCTTCCTGTATGTCCATGTCTGTCATGTACTAGGTAGTCCAGGCATATCTCAGCAGTGCTGTGCAGAAGTTAAAGATCACCTCCCTTGACCTGCTAGCACTGCTTATCTTAAAGCAGCTGGGATGCTGTTGTCTGCTTTCGCTGCAAGGGTGCATGGCTGGTTCATGTTCAACTTGCTGTCCACTGGGACCCACTCTTCCACCAAGCTGCTTTTCAACTGGTTAGCCACCAGTGTGTATTGCCACATGGGCTTATTCCTCCCCAGAAGTAGGACTTGGCAGTTCCCTTTGTTGAACTTCATGAGGTTCCTGTTGGCATATCTCCCCAGCCTGTTGAGGTCCCTCTGAATAGCAGCAGAAGCATCTGCTATATTTCTGTACCTCCAGGTACATCAGATCTTGTCATTGGATGTATAATATTGATTTGCCAGAATTCAGAATATATTGCAATTGAGATCTTTTCTATTGATATCTTAACTCTTAGTATGGTAGATTTAGTCTTTGGGGGATATGCAAAGTAGTTGAAGAATATAGACTCCATACACATATAATGAATCATCTTGAATATAAATAATATAATGAAAATTTACAATGACAAAAGAAGAACTTTCATGTAGTGAAATAACTTCAATATTGTAAACAGTTTTCCCTGTTAGTAATAACTGGGAAAAGTAGTATGACACAAATCTGACACAAGCCCTGGATATTTCATTTTAGTGAAATTTCTCTAAAGGCCATATAGATGATATACCTCCAGGCTGGCTTCCTTTGCAGTCCACCAACACTATCCTCAAGCACCTGTTCATGCCTTCTGCTATACTTGAAGACCTACATCATCCATCTGCCTTTTCATGCTATGAAACAGCATTTTGAGAGCATGCAACAGGAACAGGAAGCAACAGATAGAGTTTAATGGTCATTTTTTGAGATGGAGAAGATAGAAGTAGGGTCACACAGAGATGACTGCAGGGACAGATTTCATTCAACATCTTCATAAATGACTTGGAGAAGAGAACACACAATGCTATGTCCAATTTTACAGATGATAAAAAGCTCATATTAAGAGTTACACTGCAAATAAGTGATTTGGGTCTTCATTGGCATTTGTCTGGTATTAGGCTAATGCCCAGTGCCAGCCAATAAAACCAAAATAAATTTGTGATCATCAGGAGGAAATTTGAGAAGAAGAATAAGGGGTTAACTTTGCTGTTAGAATTCCTGTATGCCCATACCCTGAGTAGTCTGTGTTGTTCTGGACTCTGCATCCTTAGAAATACATGGTAGAAGCAGAGAAAATGCTGAAAGGGGATAGCAATAAATCAATCAATCAGTCAATCAAGGCATCTACCTTTTGAGAGAATAAAGGGCTTGAAATTCACAGAATTACAAAGGTAGTAAAGAACATTGAACAGCTTTCACCAAATTGCACCATATCAGGACTGAGAAGCACTCAGCGAAACTAGCAAGAGATTGGTATAATACAGGTCTTCTAAAATACTTCTTTGAAGAGCTGGTAGTGAACTTCTGGAACTTGTTGTCACAGTGCTTTGTAGAGTTAGGACCTACCAGCAATTTCAGAAGTATTAGCCAAATTAACAGAGAATAGGTCCATAAATGCATACTAAAGAGATAAGACAATGATTCTCCCTTTAATAACATTGCTAGAAAAATTGTGGATGGTGAGGGAAAAGGATGAGAATTGTACTGTAGAATGTGTGTTCTTTACAAGCATGTCACTGTTGTGGACAATAAACTAAGCACTATGAAATATTTTTCTGACCCAATCTCCCAAGGATGGTCCTTATGCTCTCCTGTACCTAACAAAGCTAGTTCATGCCACTAACGATCAAAGTTAGGCAGCAATGTTTTGTTATTTTATTTAGCAATATAGCTGCAACTCCATAACCATACTTATATTACTCATTACAAGTTAGGAGGGAATTGTGTAACAGTTGTAGAAAAAAACAGCAATTTGCTATAGATATAATTCTTCTGCAATAATGAAGGCTATTTTCAACAATACTATGCATCCTGTAATAGTATGCATCCTGTAATAGTATAGGAACTACTATGTGCAGCCCTACCTGAAAATGAAGAAAGATTGATAACTGATCTGGAGAAATATAAATAAACATCAGTATTTTATTCTACAGAGCAGAATCTGAAAAACTTCAGGATAAACTGATGAATAAAGAATATGCCTTTTCTCTTCTTGATTGCTCTGCTTTACCTTCAGTATATGTTTACAACACTGAGACCTTATTACTTAATATCAGAATTAGTAATTAGTATTTAAGTGAGTTCAGTCTCATTAATGTAGCTCAATTTATATGCCGGGACAGCCATTTGGGATTTTCTAGACTAAGTTGGAGTGCCAGGCAAAATATAAATGACTAAGAAGTTCAAACTCCAATATGAGCTCAAACAGTGAGCCATAATAGTAGTGTAGGTACAGCTTGAGGAATTATTTTGTGTGGGCTTCTTTTCCTTTTTTCTCAGCTTTGTTCATTTTTTTGTCACAATATTAAAGTAAAAGAAACTTAAAGCTGAAACACAGGAGGGTTGCAGAATTCCTGTTGTATTCATCAGCAGGTACATCAGTCCTCAAAACTACAATCAGAAAGCTGGGAAGAGTTCAAAGGCAATGCTCCTTATGTCCTGGAAATGCCTTGGTTGGTAAATATCATTTAAGTTTATTTGCAATCAGCATTCCTATCACACTTTCATCTCCTTCAAGTATTGTTCAGGGAGGTAGAGAAACCAAAGATACCTGGTCACAACTCAGAGAAGGAGGGGACAACAATATGATTTGGCTTTAAAACTGTTTGCTTTTCTTCCTAGAAGAGGAGATTAGAATCAACTGAAAACTGTTAACTGAAAACAATTTAATGACTTATGCAACAAAATAATTGATAAGCATGAAAACAGCATTCAGTAATTTGCTTGATACTTTAGAGAGTGAAACAATACAAATCATATATTTGCAAATACTTGTCTTTGCACTGGATGCCTCATTTGGCTATAAACCTACCACCTCAGAACTAGAAATATAATTCTTTATTTAAAAGCTGACTGACTTTTCTTTATTTAGATAAATATTTGGTATGCAGAGGGGATATTCTGTAGAAAAGAATCCTTCCTATTTATTTGCATTTCAGCATTTTTCATTCATTAAGTCCTTATTTAACAGGTGCCTGATTCCCAGACAAGGAACAGGATGTATCACATGATCAATTATGATGGATCAATCATAGTATATGTTAATCATAATAACATATCACTATTTATAGCAATCATTTTTGCTATAAACAGCATATAGTAAACACATGGCCAAAAAGTAGCCGATTCATGAACAGAAATTAAAACTAAAATAATGAGATATATTATCTGAAATGAGTAATTTAATTTAGTTACATTTGCCCTATTTGGTTTAAAGTGGCTGTCCTTTTTGAGGGAATCTAATAATTTTCCAGCCATCTACATATGTTGCCAAGGAACAGAAAGAGAAAAATACAAGAAAATACTTACTTTTCAATATATTAACTTGAACTATTTGTAAAGAGCTAATATACTTAGCTTTTGCCTTTATTTAAAGAATTGTTGAAGACTAATTTTTATAAAAAGAAGCAGCAAGCATTTTGTGTTGCAGCTTTTTTGTTTCACTTGGACTAAAATTTACTTACTTAGATCTTAAAGTTTGATTTCTAAATGTAAAAAGAAACTAATGAATGAAAGTGCTGTGATTAATAAATCAACCCTGGCTATTATAGGAAGCACTTGGATCACTTTTCTGTATTCCAATAAAGTACCTATAATCCAGAATTGCAATATATAGACTGGAAAATATCTGCCTGGATTTATTCATTAGATGGATAATTAAGTCATATTAGTTCTCTATACGTGTAAACAATATGTATTTCTGAATTGCATCAGTAAACAAATGAAGGGTGGTAGTGTTAGGTATTTTTAAATAGGGTGGGAAGAGAACTACAAAATATAATCTACTGCTGTCTAAATGTGTAGTACATAGTGAGTTGGCTGTGTCTGGTTTTAAGCAACTGGATTTTTTCAATAATCTACATAAGGGTTTCAATGACCAAGAGTTTTATTGAAAAGAAATGGTTACCTATGGAGTATAGACATGAGTACCTTTTTATGAAATATTTTGAAAATAATCATAGAGAGACAGGATCATCTTATAAAATGCAGCTTGACAGTGATATAACCTAGGAATAAAAGTGGTTTCTCTGAATAAGCAACTTGAAACTGTCCAAACCCAGCAGTGGGATATAAAAAGAATTTTCACTCTGTATAAGTACTAGACTCAGAGAAAAGGGTTTATATGAACTTTTTGGAAAAGATAGCCAGACATAGCTAAACTACCAGAAAACAAACTACACAATCAAAAGTCTAAGTATGCTATAAAGGGTTACAAATTAGTTCTCAGATATAGAAAAACATCATTTCATCCAGTGAGCATGTGATTGGTTAGAAATGCAATCTTTCACATGCACCCACAGAGAAGCTACTTTCAGGAAGTATGTGCAGGATTTAAAAGCAATGCAAAATACTCAAGACAAAGCAATTGGTTTTCAAGACCTGTTGTCAAACAGAAGTCCTTAAAATTGCATGTAGGATGGGGCTAAGAAGAAACTGAATTTCTTACTGCAGCTGCACAGGTCACTACCATAAGAAACTCAGCAAAAATCAATTTTATTTTATACAAAGGCTTCTAATCTGTTAAGTGGAAATGTGATAATAATTTCTTATCCAAGCAGTCTTTGTTATTTTCTCATTCGTTATTAACTTTATATGTGGCATGGTAGCTAGAATTTTTCAACTAAAGAATAATGTATTGATGTTATAAAATTAGTTGACTTTCGTAATACTTCAGTAACTTCTGCTGAGAGACATTTTTTATATTAATAAACACATTGGAACTAATCAGGAGGAGAATTTATTATTACAATAATTTGGTGAAGTTTCTTTAAAAAAAGAAAAGGAACACTTAGATATATTGACCTCATTTTGGTCAAGGATTAGGTCAGAATAAACACTTAACTGACCACGCTCCTGCTATATGAAATGAATACCAGCCAAATATCAAGGGCAGGTTTAGTTACTAAGCTACACAATTTTTTATGCTATGTTCATTTTTTTGAAGCAATAAAAGGCTGTTTCACCTGTCTATAAGGAGAAGTGCATTCCCATCTTGTCTCAGTTAACTATTTGGGATAGCGAATTGGGTTTATCACAGTTCTAATTTCATCCTTTTCTGTGGTGCATTTTCTGGTCAGTGAGATGCGTCAATTCAGTAGCACCTGAGAACTTAAGCAAGAAAGTACCATACTTTCTAATGCTAAGTAAATGGTATTGGGCTTTCATCTCCTAATCATAGCTACATTGAAATCAAGAATATTACCCTGATGATTTCAGAACGTTCTATCTGGATTTTTTTCCAATCAACTATGTAAAGTTCTGGTTTTCCAGGAGTTAAAACAGTGTGAATAATCTTACAGCCACATGAGATAAACCTTGCTTCCCCAGCTTCAGTGCAGAGGCATGTGCAGAATAGCCCTGGCACAAGTGACGCATGCCATGCCTTGCCACAGCTGTTGGCACCCTCCACCTACCATTGCAAGAAACTTCCTGTCCCACCATGTGCATGTCAGAGGCATTGCTTATGCTCAGCTAGCTCAAGGCACCCAGCCTGAGACCCCGTTCACTGCATGTGGGTTCTTTCTCACACCACGAGCAAAGACAAGACCATAATTTAGAAGAAAACTGGTTGTTCTCTGGAAGAACAAGGAGTTAGAAGTGGATGATAAAAAAAGGAGAGGAGTACATTTTTTTCTTGCAGAGACAACTAGTGCCAGATTGCTTGTGGAGCCTTCATGTGCCTTCAAATTTCACAAGTTTACTCTTCTACATTACCATGCTACTACCAATAATATTTAATAGTGAAATGAACATTGCAGAGATTTTGTGCGTAATTAAGTTAAATCTACATTTACTTCAAAGAACAACAACAACCCCACCCCCACCCCCCAACTTTTGGAAGCCTTTTTAAATGTCAGATTATGTATATATTTGCTTGGGGGGTGGTGAGAAGTTTTTGAAATATTTGATATTAACACCCACTCATAGGGATGTGAGCAAGTTTGTGTTCCCAGTGTACTTCTGCCTTACTCAGCTGTTTGTCAAGGCAGAGTAGGGATAATCCTTGGTTTTTCTACTTTCCTTAGGTTTAATTGTGGTGGGCTGTTGTGGATTAGCCCCAGTCAGCAACTAAGCACCACACAACCACTCGCTCACTCCCCCCACCCCTGTGGAATGGGGGAGAGAATCAGAGGAGCAAAAGCAAGAAAACTCATGGGTTGAGATAAGAGCAGTTTAATAATTAAAATAAAATAGTAAGAGTAGTAATGATAATGATAATAATAATGATAATGATAATATAATAAAAAGAAATAACGAGAGAGAGAAATGAAACCCAGGGAAAAGAGGGAAAAGGAAAAAAACCCATAAGTGCTGAAACCGCTTACCACCCACTGACCGACACCGCCAGTCCCCGAGCTGCGATCGCTGCCTCCCCAGGCCAACTGCCCCCAGTTAATGTACTGGGCATGACGTCACATGATATGGAACATCCCTTTGGCCAATTCGGATCAGCTCTCTTGGTTGCATCCCCTTCCCTGTTGGCTTCTTGTGCACCTGGCAGAGCCTGGGAACCTGGAAAAGTCCTTGACTAGTGTAAGCACTACCTAGCAACAACTAAAACATCAGTGTCTAATGACATTATTTTCATACTAAGTCTAAAACACAGCACTATACTAGCTCCAGTGAAGAAAATTAACTATCCCAGCTAAAACCATGACATGGGCTAATCAGCCACGTGCTGGATTTAAAAATCATAAGTGATACACTTTGTAAACTCTTGCAAAGCTATATTTTTTATTTGCTAAGGCAGCTTTTGTTTTGCTTTTTTGAAAGGTGAAAAATATTTCTTGCTTGTAGATGGATGAACAAAAGTGGAGAGACAACATGGCAAGGTGAGGGGAATGGTTGGGTAGTTCATGGAGGTAAAGGACAGAAGTGTAGATACTGAGTTTGGACTGGGAATTACTAGGACTATTTAGCAGTAACTATAAATAAAATTCATTCTCTCTTTAAATTTTTATCTTTAGACCTGTGTGCAACTGAACAGAAAGTAAAACACCTAATCTATACAAAATATTAAGAGGGATATTGCCCATGTGGCTTAAAAATTAACTAAAAAATCAACAACAATCAGCAACCCACTTTGTTTTGGAGAATCTTTCAATTGCAGTATCTTTAGTTTTTCTCTTTACTACTCCAACCATTCTAAAATCAAGAAAAAATTAATTCATTTTCCTACACTGAATTCTGAAGTGTCTAATAAAAACATGCATTATGATCTGGATCTCTTAAGTAATGTTGTTGATATTTTGTGGAGTATTTTTTATTTTGTTCCTATTTTGATTTAATTTGAAATATTTTTAGTATAGAATGTCATTTACACTCAGTTAATTGCAGTGTTCTACAGCAATGTCTGACCATAAATATTCCTTTTTGTAATGTACAATTTAACTATGTTATGCATCCAGACAATTAAGTTAATACTATCAGATAGTAATATATATGTAATAGTAATACATGTAATAAATACTAAAGAACAATAAGTACAATTAAAAAGTTTGTCTCATTATAACATTTGTCAACTGTAAAGATTGCCATAGTATCTTCTGCATTTGCTTTCCAATAAATATACTATTCTTACGCTTTAATGATGTCTTAGCATTTTCCATAGGAAAAGAATTCATTGATGAATAGACATCTTCTATTTCAAATTTAGTAATTATAAGGAAAAAACCACTGATTTCAATGGGCCAAGAATGTATGCTTATACTTCAGTGACACAATTTTTAATTGAGGCAGCCACAAAGAACTTCTTTTTCCCCTTTTGACTATTATACTTTCAGAAATCTATTAAGAAGGAATTTTGTCAGGTGAAAGGTCTCAATTTTATTTTTCTGGTGAAACTGAAGTGTGAGAGATGTATTGTCATCGCACAAAACCATACAAGAATCAGTTAAAAATCCCACTGCAGGTGTCTGTATTCACAAAGAGATATATTTTCCTTCAAATTGAGACAAGCATGAACAACATTAACATACCCATTAGCAACTTCAAGTTTGGGATTTTATTTCTTCTGTCTCGTCTAAAAGACTGTTCATAACATTTTGAAGGAAGTTCTTAAGTATTTCATATCACATAGATAATCTGTAATGGTGAAAAATCCCTCAGTATTACTACCTATTAAGTGCATGAAGAATATAGAAATAAATATAGATGGGTGGACAGGAGAAAATCATATAATATGACTGTCTAGATTTGCTCTTATGAGGAAATAACCAATCATGGGTTCAATTGCCTCCAGACACTCCATCTAAACAGCAGATTTTGGAAACAGAGCACCAAATCCTGAATTACTGCTTCAATTTAAATATACTATGGTTGAGATGTATTTATTTATTACGTGGCATGTATCGATTTTCCTCTGTGTATGTCTTCCTTTTACACATTTAAATGTTTATCATAAGCTTCAGCAAAAATGGGTTTTCTCCATACCTTTTTATTCCAGTGCTTCATTTAAAGCAAGTCTTTAGATGTCATGTAACGGGAATAATTCTCTCAGCCTTAGCTGTGCCAGTAGAATACAGTCTTTATTCAATCAATGCAGTTATGCTTTGCTCCCTATACCTCTGCCACCTTGCCCTCCCCCATTCATTCACTTTGCTCAGCTGTTAAGGAGAAAGCTGTGGCAAAAGACGAGGTTAGTCTTTATGTCACTAAGTCACTGTACAACTCTTCATTGTTACCCTTAATACTTACCCAAGGCTTAATCTACTTTTCTGATCATGAAGGGTAGATTAATCTCCCAGCATGAATATTTTTGTGCCTTTTCATGCAACTATTTTTTCTTCATTACCACTGAACTTTTTGAATCTTACTCATACTGCTTTTGATGCACAGAATTTCAGCAGTTAAGTTTCTGTTAGAAAGCCAGAAGCAGCTTTTTGGTTTGCTGCCCAGTGTTAACCCACCAGGGGCTGCTGTAGACTGTGCAATGGACCATGCACCAGCTGGGAATTGCTGGGACCATATGCCAGCTGGAATTTTATCCAAAATGACTATTGCAATGAGATAAGCCTGTTGCATATTTCTCTGTAGTTTAGTCAGCCACTGGAATTCATGATCTTCTATGACCTTGTAGTCTCAAAAAATGCTCTGTTATGACAAATTCTGATTATAATCTCTGGTTTTGTAATATAAACATTGATAAGTCTCTTTATCAAGAAAACTGGCATTATAACAATTGATCAAAATGTTATTGACTAGAAAAATAAGAAGAAAGAAGGAATTATTCAGAAACAGTAACTGAGAACCTGCTAACATTGTCATGTTTTGAGAAATAAAATACTGCTTGGGTAATCGTTTTTGAACAACCTTTTCTGAATAGAATCTGTTGATATTTTCTGACGACTGAAGTTCTTGATTTTTTGAGAACTTAATACATATTCTTGAGGAAGTCATCAGACTTGAAAGCTTCTGAGAGCCTCTGGGTAAGGATTAAGGGACAGAAAAATAAAGTTGATATAATCATGGGAGTCTACAACAGGCCACCCAGCCAGGAGGATGACACCGATGAGTTATTCTTTAAGGAACTAAGGGATGCTTCTAAGTCATCTGCCCTTGTCCTTATGGGGGACTTCAGCTTGCCAGGTTTGTTCAGCCTGGAGAAGAGGAGACTGAGGGAGACCTCACCACAGTCTGCAGCTTCCTCACAAGGGGAGGAGAAGGGGCAGGCGCTGATCTCTTCTCTCTGGTGACCAATGATAGGACCCGAGGGAATGGCAGGAAGATGTGTCAGGGGAGGTTTAGGTTGGATATTTGGAAAAAGTTCTTCACCCCGAGGGTGGTGGAGCACTAGAACAGGCTTCCCAGGGAGGTAGTCATGGTGCCAAGCCTGACGATACTCAAGAAGCACTTTGACAACACCCTCAGAGATATGGTGTGAATTTGGGGTTCTCCTGTGCAGGGACAGGAGTTGGACTTGATGATTCTTGTGGGTCCCTTCCAACTCAGGACATTCTGTTATTCTGATTCTATGAGACTTGCAGCTGTCCTGAAAGATTATTTTACTTTCACCTTCCTGAGCTATGGTCCTTTTTCTGCAGGTTGTCTTTATAGTAGTAACTTGAGCTCCTAAAAATTAAGAAAATATAAAATAATTATTTATACCTGAGGGGGATTAATTTTGTCAGAACTGCTAGAGTTTTAGGTATTTGAGAAGTAGTGTTTTTAGAAAAATGTTACATGAAAACATGCATAACAATTTTAGACTTTTAGCAGCAATTGTTGTTAATGTATTGTAATGTTCTGCAACTGCTGCAATCTACCATTTTTTACCCTATTATGGCAGTTAGTTAGCCTTGATGCAAGAATATACCCACTGCAAAATTTCTGTCACCTGCTGTTTTTTTGCTTATTATAAGTAAAAAATATAAGGAATTAATAATGGTCCATAAGCTCAGGAAAATCATATTGAACTTGTCAAGAGAACAATTCATTCAAAACATAAACCATTTGCAAACAGAATTGAGAAAAACCCACACTAAAAGACCGACAATATTGTCACCAATGACTAATGCACCTCTTACTCAATTCAGGCAAATAGATTTCAGCTTGCAAATTTAAATCAATGCAATGCTGTTACCTTTAATGAATTAGTCCCTGTTTTTTGTTGATGCAAACAATATTATCTCAGATTCTGTTATTTACCAACTATATGCCAAAATATGCCCAGAGATCCTGTTTCACTGTGATTCATTGAATGTGTTACTCCTTTTGTGTAGTTTTAGACAAAAACTTAGCTAGTTTCAGAAAATATTAAATATTTAATTTGAAGTAAAATATAGTTTTATGAAATATAACAGCTGTTTCAATTTTCTAGTGAAAACCACTGGAACACTGTCATGGTTTAACCCCAGCCAGCAACTAAGCACCACACAGCCACTACTCTCCCCCGACCAGTGGGATGTGGGAAAGAATCGAAAGAGTACAAGTGAGGAAACTCATGGGTTGAGATAAAGACAGTTTAATAGGTAAAGCAAAAAGCCGCACAAACAAGCAAAGGAAAACAAGTAATTCATTCACTACTTCCCATTGGCAGGCAAGTGTTCAGCCATCTCCAGGAAAGCAGGGCTCCATCACGCGTAACAGTTACTTGGGAAGACAAATGCCATCACTCTAAGCGTCCCCCTCCCTTCCTTCTTCTTTACCCCAGCTTTACATGCTGAGCACAATGTCATATGGTATGGAATATCCCTTTGGTCAGTTGGGGTCAGCTGTCGCAACTGTGTCCCCTCCCAACTTCTTGTGCACTCCCAGCCTACTCACTGGTGGGGTGGTGTGAGAAGCAGAAAAGGTCTTGACTCTGTGTAAGGACTGCTCAGCAGATGGGGAAGAAACTGCTGTGCAACAGCAGCTGAGTGAGAGGAGTGAGAGAAACAACTACATGGGCACCAAGGTCAGTGAAGAAGGAGAGGGAAGAGGTGTCCCAGGCACTGGAGCAGAGATTCCCCTGCAGCTCATGGTGAAGACCATGGTGAAGCAGGTTGTCCTCCTGTAGCCTATGGAAGTACATGGTGGAGCAGATATCCACCTGCAGTCTGTGGAGGACCCCATGCCGGAGCAGATGGATGTGTCCTGAAGGAAGCTGTGACACCGTGGAGAGGAGTCCATGCTGGAGCAGGTTTGCTGGCAGAACCTGTGAGGGACCCACACTGGAGCAGTCTGTACCTGAAGGACTGCAGCCTGTGGAAAAGACCCATGCAGGAACAGTTCATGAAGAACAGCAGCCCATGGGAAGGAACCATGTTGGAGAAGTTTGTGAAGGACTGTCTCCTGTGGGTAAGACCCCATGCTGGAGCAGGGGAAGAGCATGAGGATGAAGGAGTGAACAAGGCAAAGTGTTACGAATTAACTGTAACCCCCACCCCGCGTGACCCTGTGCTGCTTAGGGGGAAGGAGGTAGAGAAGCTGGGAGTGAAGTTGAGTCCAGGAAGAAGGGAGGGGTGAGGGGAAGGTTTTTTTTAAATTTGTTCTTATTTCTCATTATCCTGCTCTCTTATTAATTGTCAATAAATTAAATTAATTTCCCCTAGTCAAGTCTGTTTTGCCCATAATGGTAATTGCTGAGTGTCCTTATCTCAACCCATGAGCTTTTCATTGTATTTTCTCACCCTATCTTGTTGAGGAAGGGGAGTCATGAAGCAGTTTGGTGGGCACCTGGCTACCAGCCAAGGTCAACCTGCCCCATTTACAAACATAAGTTATTCCCCTTCTTCCACAACTTTATTATTATTATTTTTGTTGTTATTATTATTATTGTTGTTATTTTCATTATTTTATTATTGAAAGAGCATCTGATCTGAATCTGATCTAATCTGATCTGATTTTATCTGGCCAATATTTTGATGGAGAGCTCAGCCATAACCATAAGTCCAAGAACTGACCAGTGTGAGAGCAACAGTTACTGTAATGATCCAGAATGCTTGGAAGCATCTAATCTCAAGGCAATGCAGTGTTTTCTGAGGCAGAAAGGAGGAATCGTTTGTTGTTTTGTTTTGTTTTTTTTTTTTTTAATGTGCAAAAGGCAGATGTTTTGTACCTCTTCAGTCAACAACAGCAAAAATTACATTACATGCCATTACTAAGCAAACTACATACAGGAAAAAAAACATAGTTGAAAGTCATAGGCAGAAGTAAGGTGAGGAACAAGAGATTTCAACCATAAGTGAGGTCATCTTGACTGACCTGAATTTCAATTAGAGATACTTCATGTGGTACATTATCCAGTCTATACTTTGCTCTCTAATTGCAGACCACAAAGAAAAAAAATTAACTTTTATAGTGGAGACAAGGACATGAATCCATAAAATTTTAAGCTTTCCCTTGTTTTTGTTTGTTTGTTGTTTTTTTTTTTTCCAAATAGCTAATTCATGTTTTCTTTTCCTTATTGTTTGTATGTACATGAGAAAAAAAGCATAATAATTTCCTAATGGTAACCATCAAGCTGTTACTGAATTATTCAGTGGAGTTTTATGTTATGCAGTAGTTCCTAAGGGTTACAGTTTATGGACAATTTCTTCATAAGTGAAGGAAAGGAAAGCAAGATATAAAGAAGATGTGGTAACAGCACAGATTCAGCATGTACTGAAGAATACAATTATTTTGTTTGTTATATGACTTCTCCTGAGAAGGGTGGGGCCTATTTTCTCATGGAGCTTGAGGTGGTGCTAAACAGCTACATGCAGGTAATTGAGATTTGTGACTTCAGTCAAATACCCATAGATAGGGTAGGCGTTGAAGATGCTTTACACTAAGATGCAGTAATACCTATGTATGTTTACATAGGTCTTAGATACATACATACAGAAATTGCATCAAGAACTGTTTGGCATCAAGCTTGTCTTCTATACATATCATTCTCATCTGGGTGATTAATTGCAGCTTTTCTCACTCATGATTGCCACAGATCCACAGGTTTTCCTCCTGGAGGCTGCAGACTCTCTGAAGAATTTTGAGCATGTGATCTTCTCACTTTGTTATCATTATATCCTTCTATGGAATTTATATTAGGAAAACTCTCATTTCAATGTCAGAATAATAGTGTATTTTAATTTACCAGTGCGGAAACAGGTATTTCAGGGGGAAAAAAGAGAAAAAGCTAACATATAAGCTAAAACCAGATAAGATTTTTTTCTGATTTTTGTTCAGTAACAATGCCAATACTTGTGTACATGTAATTACATGAAATTACAAACTTAGATATTTCCATTCATTCATACATTCATTCATTCACATACTTCCATTCATTCATTCCACTGACTGTCACAAAGTGTTTTCATTTAGTGACTTATTTTCATATATTGTAACTTCTTCTGTGACAGACATAACTATTTATTCAACAAAAATGGATTCAACCCAATTTTCTATTTGAAATTTCTCCTGGAGTTTCAATATTGTGGGTTTTTTTTGTTTTGTTTTGTTTTGTTTTGTATTTCCCCTGACAATGGAATCTATATTTAAAATAGTAATTCATGTTCATATGATTTCCAAAGCTTTTACTTTCACAAAATTTGCTGTTCAGTAACTTAAAAGTGCATGATACAAACCCGTTTATTTGAAACATATCAATATTCACAAATCTATTTAATTTCCAATATTTTTGTTTTTGTCAATTTATATCTAATATTAGAATTTGGCCATTGATATCTATGAAAAGCAAATGACGGATAGATGTATTTATTATATTGAAAAATCCTCTGTCAAATATGAAATGTAAAAAAAAACCACGATATATTCCATGTTACATTGGAACTGTATGAGTTCTTATTACTTTTTTTTTTTTTGTATTTAACTCCTGTTATTTTGTTGCTGTTGTTTCTAAGAAATTAATGTAAGATAAATAGGAAGGAGTCACTGGATACTTTCTTTTTCATAGTTACAGTTACAACAGGTTTCACAGGTTACACTTACACTGCAACTCTAAGTCAGTAGGAACAATTTTAGATCATACAGTAACACATGCCTTGTCCACAGCCACAAAACCCACTTACTTCTTGTATTATACCTAGTTGTTGCTGAACTGATTATTTAAATTCTGCCCTAGTAATCTTTATGATATTATTTAATGTTTTGAAACATAGTAAATCCCACAAACACATACGTAACTCCAACTTACGGGTATGCTTTCTCACAAAATTCCCTTAAACAGTTGCTTTCACAATTGCCTAAATTCATTCATCTCTGACTTCCTAGTTTAATGAAGCTTACATGGCTTTTGGCAGTGAAACAACATGTTTTTCATTAATCAATTTAAAATAATTTAGTCCTTTGAAAAGTAGATGTTCTACAAGTCTGGCAAAAATCTTAAGACTGATGTAAAAAATTTTATTTACATAAAATTTTTGTAATAATTATTTTCATTCTGGTTTGAAAACAGGAGGGCATATTTTCACGTTTTATGGTTTGTACATACAGAATATATGGATTCCATTTTTTTACCTTTCATACTTCACTTCTTCCAAAGCTCAACACAGCATCATGTTTGTCCTAAATAACAAAAGGCCTCCAGCCTTTCAGAAAATTTACATTGTCTGAAATGTCAATGAATGCCTGTGTTCAAGCAACAGAATCTCACACCACCAATTAGATTGAACTGAATGTGTTGAATACAATATGAACTTAGGCAACAAAGGTCGTGTTAAACATAGGCGTTTTTATTATTTCAGATGCCATGAGGTACACGATACCTCCACAGAAGAATTAGTAGCTGTAGGACAAGGAAATATGGGAAACATATGTCTGTCTGGACTCACTTCNTGTCTGGACTCACTTCAGGAGACCAGCCAGGTTACTCCAGGGTGTCCCAAATGACAGCAGACAATTGTGTTTTGATAAGAATACAGCCTCTACTTATAGGCAAAATGGAATCCAACTTGTATGCACAAATTTTATTCATGTGTATCCTCTATTATTTCATTTATTCTGAGTTTATGGCCATAAGGGTAATCTCTATTTCCAGTTTGCAGTAGGAGTTTGCTGCTTTTAGGTGTCAACTGACTAAGGACTGTTAAACAACTGACACTGACTAAGTTCACTCCTTAGTCATGTTAATTCCAAATTGATTCTGAGTTAAAAAACTCGAATTCAGATGGACTTTATAGGCTTTATCTAAGACACATTAATTCCAAATGTCTTTCTCATTTCTCTGTTGGGAAGAAACAGCACAGCCATTCATTCATCATTTCCATCTTCCCCAAAGTCCTTCACAGCTACCACCAGTACTATCAAAGAGATCATAATTTTTGATAAAATCTTTGTTTTAGGAGTCTCTGGAAAACAGACTAAGTACATTTCATTATATCTTCTGAAAAGTGTTCATTAAACAAGCTAAAATCCACAGGGAGCTAAACCCTGGTGCAAGGGAGTTTACAGGAGGGTTTATGGAAAGACAAAAAGTTACACTTCCATGTTTCTTCCCAGCTGATTGACTATAAAGATGAGAGGATCACTTACCTTCTCTACACTGCTTCTGCATGATCAGCTGCCTCTTGAGAAAAGAGTAGAGGGGGAAAGTTCTCTTCCACTTAGTAGTGAGATAAATACATTGCTTGGAAGGCTACATGTTGTGTAGGTCCTTATTAGCATGAACTGAATGTACATTCTTTATTTAAAGTTTTTTACAATTTGCTGGTTTTTATTGCATGTAAAAGTCATTATTAGAAAATCAGCTTCTGAAGACTGACTTAGTCAATACATCTACACTCATCAGTGGTGAGAAAGGAAATGAAGTTGTACAGAGCTGCAATAGTTGGCACTTGTGAGGTAATACAATATATGCAGACTTATTAAAGAGTAAATATATGAGTTGTTAAGAAGTTGCAATACTTTACTTTTTCAGGAAATGTTCATCTTAATAAGGCTGGTTTGCTGAGAATGAATAAAAGCACACTGCATATCAGAGCTGTACATTTAGCTTTTGTTTAAATAATATAATCATTCTAAATTTTGTGGCAAAGTGGGATCATGGAAACCCTGAAAACACTCTGTACAAGTTTAACATGATTTGTGAAGAAAGCTCTGTGGAAAGCAATGGCTACAAGCAACTTCTTAAAAGAGATATTCATTCCAAGGCAATTTACTTAAAAGACTAATAATGACAGGTCTGAGAATTGACTGTTTTAGGAAAGCCAGAAGCAAACCAGAACAGCAAATTGACTCCTCTCTCTCTCTGGTGGAGTCACAGATTAAAAACATCAAGTTATTCTTCATCCAGATGTCTCAGATAAAAAAAATCACATGCTGCTGTCCTTGGTGAGTTTGTTTTTGTTATTTTATCCCTTCTAATATTTCTTAATCCCTTTAATTCCTCCTTTTGTTTCCTCACATAAGGCTGATTTATAGAGTGGAAATAAGTAGAAAAATTTGT
Organism: Sula dactylatra; assembly: GCA_013389905.1. Lineage (NCBI taxonomy): Eukaryota > Metazoa > Chordata > Aves > Suliformes > Sulidae > Sula > Sula dactylatra. The sequence continues at coordinate 8,550 of WEKW01027019.1, read as the reverse complement.
CATGTTTTAAATTCTAGCAAAGCTTAGGACCTTCATTTGCAGAATTCAGGACAAGATGATATGGAGTCATAGTTTATGGCATCACAGATCATTGTATGTCAGAAAGTTTGTAACTTGACACGTGTCAATTGCTTGTGAAAAGAATTACAGAGGCCTGACAAATCAAGAGCTTCAAGAAGCAACAGGAGACATTTCTTGTTAATCCCAAATTGCCTACTAAAGGAGGGTAGATTTAGACTGGATATAAGGAAAAAATTATTTACAGTGAGGGTGGTGAAACACTGGAACAGGTTGCCCAGAGAGGTGGTAGATGCCACATCCCTAGAAACATTCAAGGTCAGGTTGGATGGGGCTCTGTGCAACCTGATCTATTTGGGGATGTCCTGGCTCACTGCAGGACATTGGACTAGATGACCTTTAAAGGTCCCTTCCAACCTAAACCATTCTATGATTCTATGATCCTATATATGCATGTATGGGCATGTGTGCATATATCCATAATATTTATTCCTATGTGAATTTTTTCACTCATTTTTCAACATATATTTCTGTAAGCTGCAAGGATCTTTACATAGAAAAAAAAAATCTTCATGAGATCAATTATCTTGCTGATGCTGGAAATACTCTATCCCAAAGTTAGTTTTCTATAACTCAGTATGGATGTTATAGTCATAGTTTCTTTTTTTCTTTTTTTTTTCAAATTATTTTGATTGGACAATGTGCTTGAAAGGAAGGCAGCAGAGAGACAGCACCTTTACTGGACAATTTCTCAAGAAAATAATGCTAAAATAATGTAAAAAGGAAGAAACATTTCAAGTTATGTTTTTGTGTAGTTTTAATTAATGACTAGTTTAAAGAGTCTGTTATTTTTCTATGAATCATAGTCCAAATAACTATGACATATTTATGTTAATTATCTTTCCTTCCAACTGTCCTAGATTCCCAGCTGTAGGATGTCCCTGCAGGGCTTTACCATTCCCTGAACTGATGTTTTACCAGCACTCATTTTCTTCTTCAATTTGAACGACATCTTTTATCTAACTTAATCCCTTCCCTGCCTCTTGACTAGTACTGACACTGGCCATCTGTAGATACAGTAAAGGACCAAAGGCAAAATCACATATTTCTCCTTAGCACTTCAAGTTGTTAAACAGAGACATTGCCACTTAACTTACATTACTATTAAGAGAAAGAAATTTAATATTGCAGCTACTGCTTTACTTACTTGCAATATTTAGAATTCTTTATAAACCCATTTTATTCAATATAATCGCTGAAACTGTATTGAAGGAAACTTACTAGTTGTTGGTTTTGATGAGTGTGGTATGACACCCCTTTTACAGTCACAAACAACTGCAGTGATGTAATATTTTGGGGTACAATCTGACAGCTTATTGAGGTACACTGTTGGTTTACAAGATACAGTTCAATTAAAATTTATGTGAGATCTTTCATGCATATTTTAACATAATATGTTCCAAGGAATAAGGAATATTAAAGTATACATTATGAACTCTATTTTATTTGGAAAGTTCTAATAGGTAGATGAAATACATGAATTACAATTCCAGATCACTTAAGTCTAGATTAACAAGCATTTTTCATATAACTTAATCTTAATCCTGATGAAACAATGTCTATTTATTAGAGACTAGCTACAACAAAGTACATTCACAGTACTTCTCCATAGCACCCCAATAAATACAAGCAAGCAAACAACTAAAATAAAAACAAGCAGGTAAACAAGTAAAAACAAAACAAAAGTGACTAATCCATTTTACTAATCACATACAAAGTTTTTAAAGATTTTGTTATCATATTACCTATGTAGCGTAACTAAGGCTTAGATTCAGCAATGTATTTAAACAGAGATAATTTGCATCATACCTATCAAAATCCAAAAGAAGTGTTTAGATTTCAGGTTCATTTTTAGATTCCTAAAAGTTTTCATTGAAAACTTGAGTATATAAATGCAAGTTGAAAATTCAAAGACTTTTGTGGATCATGAGTGTAGTTTTCTAGAGTTAGTCTTTAATATTATTCACATGCCTAACATAGGCACTGGCTCAGCTAAATGCCTGCATGAAATGCAAATAAGAACAGCTCAGTAAGACAAGCAGACATCTGTTTCTTTTTATACATATGTGTATACACAAGATTGGATATTTTTATATCCTCTAGGCCTAGTACTCATTGCATATTTGTATACTTTTATACTATGCGTTTGTGTATGCACGTGTGTATGTTCATATGCAGAATCACAACTGCAGAATCATGGAATGGTTGAGGTTGCAAAGGACCTCTGGAGCTCATCTGGTCCAACTCCTTTCTCAGGCAGGGTCACCTAGAGCCAGTTGCCCAGGACCATGTCCAGTCAGTTTTTTAATATCTCCAAGGAGGGAGACTCCACAACCTCCTTAGGCAACCTGTGCCAGTGTTTAGTCACCCTCACAGTAAAAAAAAGTGTTTCCTGATGACCACATGGACACTCCTGTGTTTCAGTTTGTGCCCATTGCCTCTGGTTCAGTCTTTGGGCACCACTGAAAACAGCTTGGCTCCCTCTATACCTGGTGTCCACCAAGGTCTGTTTCTGCAAAGCTGCTTTCCAGCTGAGTGGCCCTGGGCATATACTAGTGCATGGAGTTATTCTCCTCCAGGTGCAGGATTTTGCAGTTTCTTTTGCTGAACTTCATGAGGTTCCTGTAAGCCCATTTCTCCAGCCTGTTGAGATCTCCCCAGATGATAGCACAGACTTCTGATGTATCAGCCACTCCTCCCAGTTTTGTGTCATCAGCAAACGTGCTGAGGCCAGATCATTTGGAAAGGTGTTGAGCAGGACTAGACCCAGTATTGACCCTTGGAGTACAGCACTATTTACTAGCCTCCAAATGGACTTTTTGTCACCAATCACCATCCTTTGGGCCCAACCAGAGCAAAACATATACTGTGTCTCCATCACACTCCTTACTAATTTAAAATAGATAAAAAAAATAAATGAAGAAGCCTACTTGAACGTGTTCTCTTAGATTGGTAGGAATGTAAGAAAGGTACTTTTTCAGCATAATAAGACAATCTTATAAGTTTATATGGATAGATATAAATAGTACAAAAACACAGATATGAAACTAAAAATGGATAATAGAAAGGGGTAAAAGCATAAAGGTACAGCTCAGAGTGTGTCAGAACATTTTCTTACAATTATTCTGATGGGAGAAAATAGTTTTGTTGTCTAAGGTGAAGTAATCATTTTTTCCTTCCTTCTCATTAGTCCCTCTGTACCTGTGTTATGATAAACTTCTGTTTTCAGACTGTACTCTGCTCTGTCTTCTGAAAAAAGAAATTAAGACATGTATTTTTTCCTAAGGACAGTGCCTTAATCAAAAGATCAACAGAATATTCTCTTATTTGTTTATCTTCTCTCATTTGCTCCTTTCCTCAGCAGAATAAATGAAAGACCAAGGTTCAATACCTTGTATCTTTATGAAAATCCAAACCCTGAATTCCTACAAATATGCATTTTCACTATGCAATATTCGGATATGGGATATGGGATAGAACAATCAAATAGTTTTTGTGAATATTATCCTTTCCATGTGAAGTAGATACACATCACATATAGAAATTACGAAAAGTATTATTTTTTTTTTTCCTGAGTACCTTACTGCCTCCTACTGTTCTCAGTCAAAATGTTGATACCCTGGCTGAAATATAAGTGACTGAATTTGCGGTGAGTGACACATCTAGATGATACGTTTGCATGTAGTCAGATGATGAGGGCAGACACAATCATGTGCCAGGTGATGCCTTTCCTTTGGTCATGTGATAGAAAATAACTTTCCTGTTATCATATAAAGTGATATAAAGTGTCATAAAAAAGAACAAAGCAAAATTTAGGGGAATGAACATGTTCCCTTGGTATGAGAAGTCATTGCCAGAGTAAAAGGCTGATGAACAAAGAAGTGGTAAATGTGTGATGAAATATAACACTCAATTGTAAAAATTTTATGGGAAAGTTTTCCAAGGACCAGTTGAATAGTAAGGTGAAGAGCCAAAGGGCTGGTGTTTCTCAAGGATAACAGTAACTGTCAAGCTGATGGGGTGCTGAATCCACAAATCAGGGTAAAAGTAGAAGCAAAAAGATGTAATATATCAAAAATCCTGTAACTCAGATGATACCTAAAGGGCGGGGAGGTGGAAGGAAACAGCTCATTTAGGTGATCAAAGGTTTCAGAATTGTATGCAAGGTGAACAATAACAAAACCTTATAAAAGAGCTTTTCCAACCCTTAGAAGCAACTGGTGTGCCCATACAACTTCCACTTCTAATCATATAATTGGGACTGGACTCCCAATTACTGCTGCAACTCTGTGAGTAGGGATGAACTACTTTTATGTGAATGGTTATGTGTGGTTTTGCCTGTGTGCGTTTATATCGATAAACTGAACAGAAAGGATTCTGAACATTTTGTTGCTGGATTATGTCTCACTGCAAGACTTCATGATATTTTAATTTTTGTAACAAATAACTTGATCACATGAAGGAGACGATACACACAAGTAGGCTTTGCATAACCAGCTGGGAAATGGCGTTTTGTCCTACTGCAGACACATGATAAAAAAAGGCTTCCCTGTGAAGCCACATTAGTACTTGCTGTCTAATGCTGAATCTCATTTTAGGGTGGAATGAATCATGTTCTGAAGGTACCTGTGTGCCTTTATTAGTTATCACAGCACCACAGAATCACAGAACGATAGGGGTTGGAAGGGACCTCTGGANTTCTCATGTTTAAGTGCAACTTCCTGTGCTCCAATTTGTGCCCATTGCCCCTTGTCCTGTTGTTGGGCACCATTGAAAAGAATCCAGCCCCATCCTCTTGACACCCACCCTTCAGATATTTATAAGTATTGATAAGATCCCCCCTCAGTCTTCTCTTCTCCAGGATGAATAAACCCAGGTCTCTCAGCTTTTCTTCATAAAGGAGATGCTCCAGTCCCCTGATAAATTTGGTAGCTCTCCGCTGGACTTGCTCAAGCAGTTCCCTGTCTTTTTTAAGCTGGGGAGCCCAAAACAGCACACAGTCCTCCAGATGTGGTCTCACTAGGGCAGAGTAGAGGGGGAGGATAACCTCGCTTGACCTGCTGGCCACACTCCTTTTAATGCACCCCAGCATACCATTGGCCTCCTTGGCCACAAGGGCACAGTGCTGGCTCATGATCAACCTGCTGTCCACCAGCACTCCCAGGTCCTTCTCAACAGAGCGTCTTTCTAGTAGGTCAGCTTCCAACCTGTACTGGTGCATGGAGTTGTTCCTCCCCAGGTGCAGGACCTTACATGTGCCTTTGTGGAATTTCATCAGGTTCCCCTTGGCCCCGCTCTCCAGCCTGTCCAGGTCTCGTTGGATGGCAGCACAGCATTCTGGTGTATCAGCCACTCCTCCCAGCTTGGTATCATCTGTGAACTTGCTGAGGTGACACTGTCCCTACATCCAGGTCATTAATGAATATATTGAGCAGGACTGGACCCAGTACAGACCCCTGGGGAACACCGCTAGTTACGGGCCTCCAACCAGACTCTGCCCCATTGATCATGACCCTCTGAGCTCTGTTGTTCAGCCAGTTCTCAATCCACCTCACTGTCTACTCATCTAACCCACACTTCCTTAGCTTGTCCATGAGGATGTTATGGGAGACAGTGTTGAACGCCTTACTGAAGTTGAGATAAACAACATCCACTGATCTCCCTCCATCGACCCAGCCAGCCACACCATCATAGAAGGCTATCAGGTTGGTCAAGCATGATCTCCCCTTGGTGAATCCATGTTGTCTACTTCTGATAACCTTCTTTTCCTCTGCATGCCTGGAGAAGATCTCCAGGATGAACTGTTCCACCACCTTTCCAGGGATGGAGGTGAGGCTGACTAGCCTGTAGTTTCTCCTTCTTGCCCTTTTTGAAGATTGGAGTGACATTTGCTTTCCTGCAGTCCTCAGGCACCTCTCCTGTCCTCCATGACCTTTCAAAGATCATGGAGAGTGGCTTGGCAACAACATCCACCAGCTCCTCCAACACTCATGGGTGCAACCTTTCGGGGTCCATGGATTTGCAAGGATCCACTTTGCCTAGGTGATCTCTCACCCAATCCTTCTCAACCAAGTGGAAGTCTCCCTTTCTCCAGATCTTCTGTCTCATCGTTGGGGGCTGGGATGCCTGAGGGTCAGCCTTAGCAGTAAAGACTGAAGCAAAGAAGGCACTCAGTAACTCTGCCTTCTCTGCATCCTGCATCACCAGGGCCCCTACCTTGTTCAGCAGCAGGCCCACTGTATCCCCAGTCTTCCTTTTACTGCTGATGTATTTAAAGAAACCCTTATGTAAGGAAACACTTGTAGTTAATCTAGGTGCTTATTTTTCAGACAACTAAACTCAAGTGGTAAGAATCCTTCTCTAAGTGCCTGAGGGGATTTTAAGGTGCAACAGTGATATGCCTTCAGAACTGTCTACTGTCATGAACTCTCAAGAGAGACGAAAGTTGGAGGAAGATTTTGAGGAATTTTAGATGCCTGATTTCAGCTTAAATCCCACAGTGTACCTAATAATTCTTTTTGGATCTTTTGTTACTCTTATTCTATAATGTTGGAAATGTGGATTCTTACAGTCTTCAGCCTTTTAAATTTTGCTGAATGTTACACTGTTCAGTACAAAACATGGTACAGCAGTTTGCATTGTGCCTTTCTTACTGTAAGACTGTGTTGAAGGCATTTCCTTCCTACTTCTCATAATAAATTGGTTTCAATTCATACATTAATTTATGTCTATTGGGATCTGATTGACAACTAATTCTCTTTTTGTTTGAAAGAATTTCACATACATTGAGGAGTTATTTAGGGTTTAACCTCACTTCAATTTTAAAGTTTGCGTTAAAGCACCAAGTTGTGTGATTTCAATCTTTTCCAGAATAGTCTAAGAAATGGCCACTTTTACTGTAAGTGCTTATTATTTGCAAGCTATCCTCCAGTGGGGATACATCTGGAAAGAGGATGTAGTAAGGTTTATTTAGTTAATGACTTCACAACATTTTGGTTGAGAGTCATGTACATAAATTGCAGACATCTGTGTCCAAATTTGTCACCTTCAGCTCTCTTAAATACTTAATGGAAAGAACTCATATCCTTTTGTTATTTATATTTATGAACTATAAAAATGATACTTTTTCATATCTATTTAATCAATAGGCATTATTGTTGTGTGTTATTTACATATTTACATACATTTTAATATAAATATATTATGATACTGGCAATACTGTCCAGTTCAAGCTACAGAGGAAATCTCAGAACATAAACCCCTGGACAATATGGACACAAAGCATGAATCTCAAAAGTGTGTTTTGCCCTAGAGAGCATAGTGGAAGAAGGTGCCTCTGACGCTGCCATTTAGCCATTTGTATTCTGTCCCTGATTCTGCAGTTACTGCCAAGCACATTTCCATGTATATTACCAATGGCTACAGCTTTGCTTTTTTTAACTAGCAGTCATTTTCTTCTTTTTATACAATAGTTTAACTGTTCCTGCCTAGTTTCCTGTAACAGCTGCCCCAGCATCTTCTCTGAATGCCAAGACTGATTCAAAACAGAGCCAAAAAAGTGGTTTCTGCTTCTTGTTCCTTCTCCTTTTTTTCTAATTTATATTCTTAGCAGTTCCAAAGGCATTTAACTTCCATTTACATAGATCTGAACAAGAGAACATGATGTTCCAGTTTGCTCACTTCCTACATATGAAAAAATAAGGAAGCGTTTGTCTTTACAGATTGTTTGCTTTTCATCATACTAGATGCAAGGAAAATGTAATACACCCACAAGCATACGCACATGCCCTGTCACCTTGGAGATTCAGTATTGTAAGTGGGAGAGCAATCATGTACTGAAATCCAGCTAATACATTCGGCCAGGGCCACTCTGACTTTTTAAGTGTACATATTTGATGTGATTTTTACTGTTAATTACACGGGCTTTACGAATTCCTGTATCATCTCCTTTCCACTGAAATTGGATGAAGGGAACCATACAGACCTTTCACATCCTATAAGAGAGATTCAAATTGAAATAAACAGTGGAAAATGTGCTCTTTTTTTGCACCACATTGTCCCTATAAGGTTTTGAGATAGCATGCAGCACACTAGTGCTCCACTGCATCACCTATGCATTCCCACTTGTTTTTCTTTCAACTGTTAAAAGGGGAAGACTTAGAAGGATAATGACAAAATCACAATGCTTAACTTCAGAGACAGGAGGCAAACAGGAGGGGGAAAAGCAGAGCTGAATGGGGTAAAGAGGCAGCAAAAGCAGCATTAACAAAATTTGCTCGAGGCAACTGAACCTGAACCATCCCTACATGACAGAGTCCTAAACTTGGGGAAAATTATCATCTCCAGTAGGATTTCTTGCAAAGAAATCACTCCATTTTCATCTAGATAAAAAAATTTCTGCCATTTCTAGCCCTGAGGTCAAATTACCTGAACAGCACGTTATTAAACTCTCTTACTCTGCAAAACAAGATA
>WEKW01027018.1:1621-32959 GCA_013389905.1 Sula dactylatra | reverse complement strand
AAAAAAAAAAAAAAAGTTAGATCATCAGCCTACCAAACATCTGTAGAACATCTGTTGACTTGTCAGCTGTATGCATAGAAAGTGAGGAGAAAAAGCAGTGCTAATCTAAATATTTAGTAAATACAGTTTTGTTTTTCATTGTCCTCTATCTGTACCAGTATAAAGTTTTTTCAACTGTGTTTATTTTGCAATCTTGTAAAAGGAAAAACACCAAAGATACTTTTATTTTATGTTAACCAAGGTAAAGCAAATGGCTAACTTTATCAGTTCCTGAACTCAGTGACTCATGAAACCAAGTTCAGAACCAACTTGTAGAGAAACCAGAACCTTTATATACCGAGTATATACAAAGAACAACAGAAAATACTGATAGTGTAGCTCCCCGTTTGGCTGTAAGTACTAGTCTGGGAAGTGAAACAAGCTCCAGTGACCAGAACTTCCACACTGCAACACCAGGGAGTCCCTGATTCCTGATCCTGAATGAGTAGTGTATTTATATACATATAAAAATCCCTGTGAGGATCTGAACTTTGGAGTGATGAAGAAAAGCTGCTGTAAGACATATAGTTGTGACAAAACATCACTACCTGATCGTCATAAAAATCATTCTTCCATTCTTTGGATCTTCTTTAAGGGAACCTCTGAACAGCCCGGTGACTTAGACGTTTGACAAGACAGGTGTTTTGTTTGCCTCTTCAAATAATCTCAAGATCTACAAGCTCTTACAGATGACACTGTCTTCATACCATTTGATATTAACAAAACATACAAGTTGCTTAGTACAAACAGAAATTATAGCATCTAATGGGTACATCTGCCTTAAAAAGAATAAGAAACCCAGCTAGAACATTAAAGGCAAAATGGATATAATAATTAATTCTGGAATCTTTTAAAAGATGGTAGCCTAGATATCTTTAATATTTTGACACCAAAATCCAGTTACCTGGGAATAGAGTCGTCCTAAGTAATCTCAGCATTTCATTTTATGAGCGCTATCCTGTTATTCAAACATAAGCACAAAAACAACTAGATCCCATAAATCCAGAAGAAACAGTCAGTACAGTAAAATGGCTTGAAAAGACTTAAGATTTCCTTTACTATATGCTGCCTTATAAACATTACCTTAAAATTCACGTCCCCTTCTGTAAACTGTATTTTTCCTGATCCACCATAATATTAATACCACTATTAATCCACCTTAATATATTGTTTACCAACATGAGGCATTTCCACTTGCAAAATATAAGCTTCTCTTCATGAGGAATTACTATTACAAAGCAAGTGACAGCTCATATCAAGTATTTAAACTGGCAAGTTGGCTTTAGTTTTGCTTCTCTAGTAAAAAATTATTTTAAAGGTCTGAGCTTATGTAACTAAAAACTAAGATAAAAGAAGAGCTAAGAAGAAAACCCTTATGACTACTTTTTTTTTTTCTAACATAGTCTTTTTTTTGTTCCTAAAACTGTTCTTCCTAACCTACACTACTCATACATCAAATATTTGGAATAGCTGTAGTTAAGATTTACATTTCTAGATTATAAATTTATAAATCTTTAAGAGATTTGGATCCTTTAATTCAAGATTTGCAGTTCACAGTTGGGGAGGAGTTAACGAAATTTTCAGAGATAACCTGAAAGTGTTTGTCCAGTGACATCTCTAATGACCAGTTCACTAAAGCTCTACTGTAAGAAAATATTTCTCTCTCAGACTTGGCAGAGGTGGCATAAAAATGGATTATACAGTGTATTGGAAAGGACACTGAACTATTTTGCCTATATCAGAATAATTCTTCACTTGTCACCAGTAATATTTCCTCTTTTAAGCACAGCCAATGCCTAGCAGGCATTCTTCAAGTCCCAATCCTCATACCAGTAAGATACTCAGACTGGAGGGGCAGGAGGAAAAGCAATCTCTCTGGCTCCCATATTAGCTAAGAAATAAAAAAGCCAATGAACAAGTGTTGTCTTTACTGAATTGGACTGAATGACAAAATAGCCAGGCAATCCATTGTGGAAGTGTAATGCATCATACATACTTCACAGTATACACTTTCATATTTTATGTGTAACACACACGAGGAACATTCAGATCAGAAGCAGAAGAATATTCTTCTCTATATTATTCCTTTTCATACAGTTGCCATCTTCTCCTGGGCCACAAATAACAGTTAAAAAGGTGAGAGAAACTGCCTTTAAAGCAATATTTAGCTCTGCACTGAGTTTATCAGTGGCAGAAGCTGGAGAATATAGAACGTAAATGTTCACATATCTGATAAGGCTGGCAGTTTATGTGGGCAATAAATAAAGGTGGGTCTTTCTTTTCTTCTTTCAAAGTATCTTAATACCATTGAGGGGTGGAAAAAAGCACAGTTTGTATCTTTGAAGCAGTCAAAAGACTTTAATTAGCTCTGAATTAAAGAATGGGAAATAGTACATAAATCAAGGTAGTGCTGTGAAATGTGTTTAGCAGACATGTGAAGCACATCCAGTAGCATTGGCTCTGTTCTTGTCTATTGTACAAAATCATGAATTAGATGCTCAGAACCAAGATAATCTAAAATGGAAATATCTAGGGAGCTCTTAAGTAGTTCACAGGTCTGCTGTATCCCATGATACAGATTTCTTCATCAGATACAATTTCTGGCACATAATATGGCATGAGGCTATTATTTTAGATACATTGTTACAGCTAACAGGGTACTCCAGATCCCACTGAAACAGATCAATAAGTCATTCAAGTGTAAATTACTGTAAACAGGTGACAACCATACAATCACCCAAAAACATTCTTCAGATTGCCTGACAATGGTGGTTTTAAGGCTGTTTGGGCATTAAACAAGCTGCTCTTGTATAAAGGTACAGTTCAGGAAAACTTGGGAGTTACAAGTGGCAATTATTTTGGCAGAGAAGAAGAGAAAACCTGGAAGTGCAAGTGGTAAAAAATAGATATTACTCCCATGCAAAAAGAATAAAAGTTAACCAAGACAGAGAAGACTTAAGGAGATAAAATATTATAAAAATAGCATGCCATTTATTACTATTTTCAAGTGGTTATGTAAATTTAATCCATAACAGCCTAGTAAAAATAATTTTCTCAATGCACAACTTGCCAAAACAAATTAAAATTTCATTAATATTTTGGAGTTTTGCCAAAGAAATATTAACTAAACAGTTTTATGTTTGTGGCATGTGCATAAGATATTTAGGCCAACAAGCTATAGAATGACAGGGAATAAACAGTATTTTAGGTCGTCATTTGTGTTGTACTTATTATTTAAAATTGGCATGGATAAAGAAATGCCATTTTTGAGGAAGGGAAGAACACTTCTCCAGGTTTTACCTACTCAGTGCACTGGTACCTTGCTCCTGCACATCTCTTCTATCCTACCTCTCCATCTTAACTGCACTGATAAAGCTTCCCCAGCTCCACATCCGCTTTTTAAGTACCCTCTCAAGCTCTCTTTAAAATGTCACAAGTTTCCTTTTCTCTCTCATTTCCTTTCTTTCTGCTTTTATCATAACTTTTAATCTTCATAATATTTTAAGGGATTCTATCCTACGATATAATGGGATATGAATGTTTTTATGCTTGAACCTTTTGCCTCTTCTGCTGCCTCACTGGGTTATGACTGGGACAAGCCCCAGAGAAAGGGGAGGCAGATCAGACATCCTTTTTTGGTTTTCAGTATACTGCTTCAGCCTTCATGATATAAACAACTAATCAAACATTTTTGTTTCAAGCTCATACAAATGATATCAAAGAACTGAATCATCTGCTTCTCCAGCACAACTGTCATGGTTTAACCCCAGCCGGCAATTAAGCCCCACGCAGCCGCTCACTCACTCCCCCCGCAGTGGGATGGGGGAGAGAATCGGAAAGGTAAAAGTGAGAAAATTTGTAAGCTGAAATAAAGACAGTTTAAAAGGTAAAGCAAAAGCCATGCATGCAAGCAAAGCAAAACAAGGAATTCACTCCCTCCCTCCCATGGGCAGGCAGGTGTTCAGCCATCCTGGGAAAGCAGGGCTCCATCACGTGTAATGGTGTCTTGGGAAGACAAACGCCATCACTCCAAATATCCCTCGCTTTCTTCTTCTTCCCTCAGCTTTATATACCGAGCATGATGTCATATGGTGTGGAATATCCCTTGGGTCAGTCGGGGTCAGCTGTCCCAGCCGTGTCCCCTCCCAGCTCCTCGTGCATCCCCAGCCACTCGCTGGTGGGGTGGGGTGAGAGGCAGGAAAGGCCTTGGCTCTGTGTAAGCCCTGCTCAGCAGGAACTGAAACATCCCTGTGTTATCAACACTGTTTCCAGCACAAATCCAAAACACAGCCTCATACTAGCATCCATGAAGAAAATTAACTCTATCCCAGCCAAAATCAGCACAACCAATCCACTACCAGGAAAACCAGGTATTTATCTGCTACACTTTTGTGTACACTCCATTTATCAATCACACATCTTCACACAGTTTCAGGTCTCAGCTTTGACTTAGACTTTTAGCTGTAGACTTGCAAAATTTTTTCATCAATCAACTCCCAACTGGTAAACTGAAATTATGCTACTTCTCCTCTGGATTTTCTGCCACCACTTTTAAAATAGACCTGCAGGATTGATGCTTGTTATGGTTTTGAAGCCCGTTTCCCAAAACTTTTTTGGAATTGCATTCTGTGCTTATTTTCCTTAGTAAGCTATGATTTATTGGCCAATTTTAACCCAGTTTAAGAGAAGGATAGAGATATCAAAAAGACAAAGTTTCTACAAGCTCTGTGAAAAATCAGTATGAGTCTGAAAAACTGATATAGGAAAATTACCCACGTTAAATGTTTCCAACATGAAAAGGCAAGGGTGACATCAATAGTTAGCTGTGTCTTCTGAGTGGCCAACATGAACGCATATACTTGTTAACCAGGCAAAAGATATACTCTTCGTTAAGGGACACACGGACAGCTGAGACTACTGGCTGAAAAAGGATAGTTGGGCAACTGGAAGCATTATAGAGTTATAACTTTGAAGGGAATAAAGAGCTGCAATTACTGCAGTACAAGGATCAAGGAAAATAGCTTTCATTTTTACACTTCATGAAAAAACACGTTCTCTATCTCTCAGTGCAATGTCTCATGTTGACTGAGATACTAGACTTACTAGTGTTAAGTGGTAACTTCTGCAGACCTCTGCATTTTAAAGCTCCAGACCAGTAATTTAGGAGAGAGGATACGTCTTGCATCAACAGCATGCTAAGGCTACCAGAGCTTATAATATGAAGATCACGTCAAATACTTGCTGCGCTACTGAGGTGTGACCTAAGCTATCCTATATATTCTAAGACAATTGTGCAATGAAAGCAAAAATAGATTCACTACAAATTTCAGGCCTCCAGTTCGGGACTCAGACCTTCTACCTACTGAAATTTAAATATGGATCAGATATAAATAAGTTCAAACTAGAATGGAAGGAGAAAAAAAAAATATCTGAACAAGTTTCTCACTTTTTACTGGCAGGCAATCCTATTGTTCTTTGCATTTTGGGGTGCTCCCCATCTGAGAAAACCAAATTAAATTTAATAAAGCAGATTCCTCTGCTGTCCCACATTACAGATAAAGAAACGCAAAGAAAGAGTTTTATGTCATTTTGCCAAAAGCACTACAGAAAACCTACATATTCTAATATTAGAAGAGAACTCCCCAGTTATGGATGGAAATGGTATTTATTCTGTGTTGGCAAGATCTCCAAGGGAAAACGGTATTTTCACTCACAGGTGGTCTCAATTTTGCTTTAAGTAATGTGGTGGTAAAAATGTGAATGTTTAAGCTTGAAAGGTGTAGCTAGGAAATTATCTTTACTAAAAGATCTTTCCTTTTGACTAAAAGCTAACAGTCTGTGACTGCTTCCAACTCCCCACTTCTGATCTAAGATAATACTGGGTGTGCCACTCCCATAGGCTCCACCAAGAGCCCTGGCTCCATATTGTCACCTTACCTTCTGTTTGATTCCTTCTTCAAATTGCGGCCCTTAGCAAGCTACTTAAGGAGTCCATCCCTCCCAGAGATGGATACCTGGCTTTGTTAACATCGAAATGACTGGTTTTTATCACCTTTCTTTTTCTCCTGAAACAGTAGATAGGTGGGATGCCCATGCTCCCTTAGCAGGGACAGGGAAGCAGAGGGGGAGTGTTCTCTCCCTGTGATCATAGTCAATAAAGTTTCTGTCGGACCTCTCCTAAACTGTACAAGCGTTATTATCCACTTGGGAGTCCCCAGGTTCTCTGACACTAAGAAGAATCACAGAAGTACCGGGGCTCAGTTTTTACTAGAAGATTTTCCTCATTCTGTCATCAAATCAGTAACAGAAGTTAAAAAATGACACTTGATATCCTCCACTTATGTTTGCTTATTTGTACTGTAGAAGCTACTCCAGGAATACACCATTGTGCATTTAACTTTAATACAGATACTATTTCCCCTTCTTGCTTCTAAGAATGTTACAGTCTAATCAAAGTAATTCAGAACTTTCTCTCCCTAATAGGCCCATTAGAACTAATATTCTGTCAAGACAGAAATTAGAATGCTTTTGACATAATGCTTTTGGCAGAACAGCTCAGGTTGTTTCTTCTCACCTTTGGAGGCTTTTAAACTGCTTAATAAGTTATTTCAAAAAGTCTTCCTTGTTATCAACATTAGTCTGACTTGTTCAGAATTTCAGACCTTGCTTCCTCTGCTTCTGTAAGGGTGCCAGATGACTTCTGTTCATGTACAGTCCTACAGACCCCGTGCTCATTTTCAAATACTAAGAGTTCAGACAGGTTTTCAGGTAACTCCACAGCTAGCTTACTATAAATTTCATCACATTCTCCCAATTTAGATGTGTAGTTTTTATAAATATTCTAGACCTATTATTTTAATTGCCCTAATAGCTATTAGAAATTGCTTTGCAATCATGCTGGTGACCACATGATCACCAATAATTTAAAAATTAGAAGGCAAAGGCATTAAACATTTCAGCCCCATTTATTTCACCCATTATTTCCTTATTCACTTGGTTAGGCACTGGAGCCATACCTTCCTTTAGCTTTCCCTGTTTTCAAACATGATTTATTTCTAGAAGCCTTAATACTTCTTAACTTGTCCAAACTTTCTGAAGTTATTACTTTATATCCATTCCTAACAATATCTTCTTCCATGTTCTTATACAATTCTGTTTCGATTTTCAGGTCACTGAAAGGTCCTGATAAATACACATTTGGTATCTTGCTCTCCTTTCCAACACCAAAAGACCATTACTGTGCCTTTAGGACGTTCTCTTTTCAAAACTGACATCTGTCTACCCTGTGTTCTTTTACTCCCAGTGAGATGTTTTCCTCANTTTTTTTTTTTTTTAATCCAAATTTCTATTGATCTAAAAATTTTCTTTCTCTAGATGTGTTATCCCGGTTTTCACAATCACTTTCGTCTTAACTACTAACCTGTTCAATTGTATCTAGCTGCTCAGAAGTCAGTCTAAAATAGCTTCAAACTCTGTGTTACTTCCAAAAGCAGAACCACTCACACTCTTCATGGGCAAGCTGCTTAACTCTGTGATTCTGAAGTCCTTTTTGTGTATTCAGAGAGCTTGCAACAGCAACGAAGTTTGCCCATGACCAAGCCATACCATCAAACACATTGCAAAATTCTTCACGTACCTTTATCAACACCTGTTGGCTGTCCAAGGCCCTGTTTTAAAAAACAGAACTGTTTGAATCAAAAATCCAAGATGTGCTGTGAAAACAACGACCAAAAGTACTTCCAGAAATAAAGATGATTATTTCTCACAATGTAAGGTGAGAAAAGAAAACAGAAATTACAGCACTGACATAAGACAGCATCTGCACTTAGTACAGTCTGTCCCTAAGCAGTCCTTTAGCAATGTGGAACTGTAACAAGGTCTGAGTGAACAAATAAAAGGTGATAATTAAGTAATTAAGCACCACCTTGCTCTTCAGCCCATGATCTGCTTGATGTTTGCATTAAGACTAACACTTCACCTCCTATGACACATAGGATCACACTACAGCTTCCAGTGGTGTTGACAGTGGAGCACTCAGGTAGCTCCTATGCAGAAAGTGAAGCAATATTAATTGTAAAGCATGACTGAGACATAACTGCAGAGCCAACTGCCTGTACCTGATACAAACCAAGAAACAGTGAATAACTTCTTTATCCTTTCTTTATAATCCCTTTCAGGCAGTTCAAATAAGCCCCTCATTTTCATTTTTTTCCCCAAGGATGGTGGAAAAAAACACACAGTGTTTTCAAGAAGAGCAGGACACTGACACACAGATTATGAATTAAGAGTTGACTAGTTTGATGACCTCATTCTCAAGTTTCCTTCATGTAATCCACTCCTGAGAGAATGTTCCAGGACTGGCTGGGTAATTTACACCCAGGCAAAGTGTAAATGATAAAACGCTAGCACTTTTTCACACAAGAAGATAATTACAATCTAACATGGTCTTGCATCCACTGTGAGTAAGTGTAAGTAATTGAAGAAGATATGAGATTATGGGAAATTTAGTGAATAATCTTTTTTTCATGAGTCCTTAGTCCTTATAGTATTGAGAGGTTAAACAGACTGCCAAACAAATAATATTTAACATCAAGATCTACTGTAAAAAATGCTGAAGGAAGATTTTTTTTATAGTTCTCATCATCTTTGTATATTTACCTATAGGGATTTTATTGATTTCATTAATAAAGTCCTAAGAAGAAGGAAGACACTAACACCTCTCAATCAAACCCTTTCACAAAATTTTTACCTGGCGACTCATCCATTCTATATCACAAAAAGAATTAAGATTCTCCTGTCCATTTGTTTGCCTCATCAAGGCACAGAAAGTTGTGTAAGTTTATTGTTTTGAACAGGGCTAGTTAAGCTTGCGTTACCACTCCTTACCCTAGTACAGACCCCCCCCTTGTTTAAAGAACTTTGAAGGTGCAGCCAGTCGTCCTCCTGGCAGTCGCAGGTAGGTGCTTTTGGGGAGTGCTGTACCTCCCACGTTTTGCTGCAGGTCCACTCCCAATTCCAGCAAAGCCAGAACTGACACCAGAAATGACTGAGCTCACACTTTGACACACAACTGCTTACTACCTCATACCAGCTGAGCACTAAATTAATTAAATGGGTTCATTTGATCAGTACAGTACTGTTTGCAAGCAGTGCCCTCCTAATCTGGACAAGATCTTTGAGAATAACTCCCTGTAAAACAGGGGGTCATGCAGAACTAGGCCTTAACAAATGGGTTTGTCTACTGAAGCATTTTATTTGCCTTTTGACCAAGCTAATTTAGTCTTTTGGGAAGAATACATTTGCAAAGCTTATCTTACTTCCAGATAGCTCTGTTACCACCACAAGGTACCGTACTGTGCAAGATCACTATGCATTTGCAGGAGCTTCAGACTGCCAGGTCTACCTACCCCATTTCCAACACAGGCAGGAGTGAGGGTGTGTCAGCTCCAGAGTGCAATCGAGATCCTGACTTGGGCAATTAAATTAAATGCCAGTCAGTTAAAAGGGTATGATTACTCTTCTCAGTGTGCAGCAACAGGATGAAAATTTAGTACATCAAATACTAAGACAACTAAAGTGCTGCTTGACAACTGAAAACAAAAGGCTGATAATTACTGCGGTTCAAGCAAGTGGTTTCCAGAAAGCCTAACCCAGCTCAACCACCTCTGTGAGTCCCACCAGCATAACAAGGGAGCAGGAGTATTAATTTCCAAGTTGAGTTAATGGGACAGCAACTGAGGGAAAAAAGCAGATTCAGAAGAATGAAGCAAATTCACTGATATGAGTTTCCTCTATGGGAGTGGGAGCTGGTCATGACAAAATAAGAGAATAATCTAGTTTGGAAAGGACTTCTGGATGTCCCCTGGTTCAGCCTCCTGCTTAATGCACCGGCACTTCACGCAGTAGTAGTTTTGTAGTATGATTGGTCCAAGCAACATTTTATAATGATATTTCTTGAGCAATTATTGTCTTTTGAGACTGATAACTTCAAAAACAATTACCCAAAACTCTTAGAGAAAGCAGTTTTTTTCTGCACATATTTTTCATATTAAGCTATTCATTCAAACAGCTGGGGCAAGCAGGGACAAAGTATAAGCACAGGCAAGGGCAATTCAGCATATTGTTTTATTCAGTGTGAACACGAGTTTTTCTGAGGCATTTACTCATCTGTAATTATTCTGATCTTGTATTGAGAAAGCATGTGTAGGAAATGTTTTTTCTATCAAATGATCAAGAAAGATTCCAAAGTGCTCTGCATCCAATGTTGCAATTAATTCTCTTAAGGTTTAGCTTTATTCTTGTTAAAAGCACTGTGAAATTCTGTGAACTATACCTCATCCTGTTGTAGGTATTATTTTGCATATCACCACTGGAGCATGATAAAGCATTGACTCAGTTATGTGTAATGCTGAGAATGATATTAAACACAGCTAATGCTTTGTTTGCATTTAAATAAATTGTATTGACCCAGATGCTGTTTTTCGGTAGGCAGTATACCTACAAAAATCTGTTCTGAGTACTAAGTTATGAAATAAAGAATGATACAACACGACAGGCCAGCATTTGGAACATATATTTAAAAACATATGCAGTAAAAGTCAAAATATGCCTAGAGCAAAATTTTGCCACAATGTTTATTAATTAGGAAAGCAAGATCCGATATATGATTTGGGTATACACACCATGTGTCTTTCAATATGTCACAGCAGACAGAACATTTTATAACCAGCTTGCCTTTCGTAAAGTAGAACTTTAATAAGATAACGCACATGCCACTGTGTACTTTATTAGAGAATGATAAATGCACTTAATCAAACTGATCAACTTTTATAACACTATTAACATCATGAGATGTGCATGTAAATGGATACGTATGAAGACATGTTCCTTCTAGGAGGTCAATTTATGTTTTCAGATGCTGCACATATAGCTGAACACTAAACTCCTTTTCAAACATTAAATTTCATTTGGAACAAGTAGACCACTCTGGTTTAAATTGTTGACCTTAAATAGCTGATCATTAAAGTGTCAGCCATTTGTCTGAAAATACTAAAATGGATTTTGGATGGCTTCCAGAATCTCAAAGAATTATGTGTCAATGTAAAATGGATTATATATTTTTCTCAATGATGAGCCCAGCCTGTCAATTTCATTATTTCTCTTCTTGCCATGTACCCAAGATACACATTATGCTTTGGAAACCTAAAGGTCAGCTTTAGGTGGTGCCAATTACACAGATAACTCACAGTGCTGTACCTTCCCATTTGTTCTGTTATTTCTGCTGGCAATGTTAAAAATGAGTAACACTTACTGCTCTGTCCAATATTGAGTTTCTGATTCACTCTGACAGGATACCATTAGCAGTTATTCAGACTTTGGCTGGATACTAAATTTCATTATATTATCTTTTAAGGTAATACTGAATAATACTAAACAATTTCACTGGAGAACTGCATGCAACTTGAGTTCCTCTGATGTGAATGGAAGTCAACAATATGCAAGAAGCCTCAGCAAGACATAAAGCTCCTGTTCTGGAGTAAGACTGTTTAAACAGGAAAAATCAGTTTAAAAATAATAATTAACAGCTGGCTGTGGTATTTAAGCAACTAAGAGAATCTACACTAACAAAGACATCTATCAAGATTTTGTTTTCTTGGTTTTGCAGGGGAGTGAGGGTTCAGGCTCTCCTGAGCAGCATATTGATTCTATTAGGACAAGAGGAAATGGTCTCAAGCTGTGTCAGGGGAGGTTTAGATTGGATATTAGGAAAAATTTCTTTACTGAAAGAGCGGTCAGGCACTGGAACAGGCTGCTCAGTGAGGTGGTGGAGTCACCGTTCCTAGAGGTGTTCAAAACACGTGTAGACATGGCACTTCGGGACATGTTTTAGGAGGCCTGGGGGTGTTGGGTTGACAGTTGGACTTCATGATCCTAGAGGTCTTTTCCAACCTTAAAGATTCTGTGATTCTATGATCCAATTGAAAACATTGACAATCAGAAAAAATTTTGGTCACATAATCAACGACACAAAAACATCCTACCAGACACAGTACTGTTGTGTCATATGCACTGCAAGTGCAAATTAACTGTTATAATATCCTAAATATCCTAGTCATAAAGGGACTATTTCACACAGTAAAATTACAAAGCAAGTATCTTAATCTCTATGCTGTCAGAAGGTTTCCAGTTACACAAGAAAAAGGGTGGGGGACTTCTGGGGAAAAAAAAATAGGAGAATGGTCTGTTTAACTTTGGCATCCTCCTAAGTATTGACACATTTAAAAAAAAAAAAAAACAACAAAACAAAATAAACCAAAAACAAACTTAAAATTACTACCATTTAGAACTAAGATTTAGGATCAAAAAACAGCCAGTCAAATGCTTTAGGTGCTGAGATACACAGTAGAAAAAGAAGGCTTAAAAACTCTTCTCAATTCTCGTCTAACACCCAAACTAATCTTCTTGATAGCTTGTTGAAAATTGTGAAAAAAATGCTTCTGTTACCTGAAATTGCTTTTACTTATCAGTCATACAAAAATATCCTGTTTTTATAGAAATTAACACAAATTACATACCTGTATGGAATACTCCTGACTTCCAGATGATGTAAAAGACAACTTTTGAAGAGTAATTAAACCTGTTCATATAAACAATAGCAAATCCTATCATGCCTAGGTGCAGTGCTGAATGCATTATGTCAAAGCAACTGTTTTCTTTTTTTAAAGAAAGGAAACAAACACCCCTTCTTCAGAAATGGGTTTAATGAAAGAACTAGTACAATGCACAAATCTTTTTAGCCTTCATGAAAAGCAACTGATGGTCTGTTTCCATATGCATTTTCTTGTAACACACATTAAATTGGGGGTGGATCTACTAATTTATATGTATGCATAAATCTTTCCATTCTCCCAAATATACAGAGACTGTTCATGCACCTGTTGACACAAATAGTAAGACTCCAACAATGCACTATCAGGTTATTAGCTATTAAAGTTTGTAAGAATCAAAAACTCTAGGCTACTACCTGTCTACTTTCCAGCTCTTAATTCTAAAAAATCTGCAAAGGCAGGTTTACAGCTAAAGCTTTAACCTCCCAACTTCTGTCCCAACAGCTAGACAGAAACATAATTTTGACATCCAAAGAAGAGTAATTTCTAAGTATAGTTAACAACGGTCAAGTGTTTCTGAAGCTTCTTAACAAATGCACCTCTATCAGGATGTTTACTTCACTACACAGGTTATCGCGAAGGATTTGTAGTTGGCAAGTCACTTCTGTAAACAGGGGTCAACTTTACAGCCTTGTGATTAGAGGAGATGTGTGAACAAGGTGCAGAAAAGTCAGCTAGAGGCCCAAAAGCTTGCAGTCCTGTTGATGTGTCCTGGTTTTGGCTGGGATAGCATTAATTTTCTTTCTAGTAGCTGGTATAGTGCTGTGTTTTGGCTATAGGATGAGAATAATGTTGGTAACACAGGGATGTTTTAGTTACTGCTGAGCAGTGCCTACATAGAGTCGAGGCCTTTTCTGCTTCTCACCCCAGCCCACCCATGGCGCACAAGAATCTGGGAAGGACCACGGCTGGGACAGCTGACCCCAGCTGACCAAAGGGATGTTCCATACTTCATGCTCAGCGTATAAAGTGGGGGAAAAGCTGGCTGGGGGTCCACTGCTCAGGAACTGGCTGGCCGTTGGTCAGCAGGTGGTGAGAAGTTGCATTGTCCATCACGTGTTTCATATATTCTTTTATCAATGTTACATCTTTATCTTAACCCACAAGTTTTACCTTTTTTCCGATTCTCTCCCCCCCTCCCACTGCGGGGGAGTGAGCAAATGGCTGTGTGGTGTTTAGCTGCCTGCTGGGTTAAACCACAACACCATGAAATTAAAGGAATTTTGCAAGAAGTGCTTACTTATGCTGACAATTGGCAGAAAGACTGGACAAGTGATGTGCAATGAGAAAGCAAGTATTTCATTAGCATTGTATGTGGGCACCCATACTGCCCGCACAAGTGGAGAGCTTTTTTTTCCCCATGAACTACAACTCAGCTTGTAAAAAGTGCATGAGATGCTAATAACTCAGAAGGAAGTATGCAACCACCACAGGAGCTTTTATGTTTTAAGTAATAACTGCATTACACAAAGCCACAGCAAAACATTAGCTCACTGACACCAGTTTCTCTGCATTCTTCCAGTCAAATACTGGAAGATCATTCATAATAATACATAGCAAGATCAGAATTTGTAAAGGTAAGATGTGGCTTCCAGAAAGGTGTCAGAAAAACAATGTTATGTAAAACTGTGCAAGACCTTCATTGATTTTCATCAGTTTCGCACTGCTGGAAGCAAGGTAGCAAGACAGCGGGGGTATCTAATCTGTAGGGAAAGAAACCTCTGTCATTCTTTAACAGTACAGTTCCCAGGATATTTGAGGAAGCAAATGGAGTCAAAATGAAACTGCAAGAAGTGGAGGGCAAGAAAAAAAAATGCAATTAATTGAAATGTGCATTACAAACTGTGGCTTAGAAACTTTGATGGAAGAGACAATATCACTGCCTTTGGTTCTGGGCAGGTGAAGCTAAGCAGCACATCACGAGAACCCTGTTAGAAGTGAACCAGGGTCCCTGGAGGAGACCATGGACAAAGCAAAGACATAAGGCCCCCACACAGACTGCATCATCTAGATATGCTGACCTCTCAAGATCCAACAAGATCTGGAAGACGGCCTTTACCTCATGTTGTAACAAAAGGCAGTCTTGCCCAGGGTTTTAATTCAGCAAAACAAGATTTTGCCTGAATCCTCATGGAAGCACAAAAAGCTGTGTTTCTCCCAGCCCAACTTCTTTAGGTAGCAAAAAACCAATGCAAATGTTTTCCTTACCTCAGAAAAACATATTTTATTACATGGCATGAAGATTTCTGTCTCAAGACTATTTTAAGTGGTTTAATTTTCAGCTTGCTTTCAAATCAGGATAATTTTTGAGTATGAAAATATGAAATTACTATAAGATAAGCACCAGTGACATCTGTAGCCCCACCTCTCCCCCCAATTTGAAGAGCATATTTCCTCAATACTTCTGTAAACGAGTGTGCACATGTGTACTGATCTTGCATTTAAATCTTTTTCTCATTAACTATACTTGTATTTACCACTTCAAAGCCTTTTAAGTTGCACAAAAACAAGGGTGGAAAACCTTTCCTGGACACGCCCCCTAACAGTCTATGCCATAAGAAAAATTTTAGTTACACTGATCAGATTTGAAAAAGACATGGATTAATTTGATCTCTAGACCTTTGTCCAGAAAACAGGTATGAGAGAGTTCATACATTTAATCATTTCTCTGATCTTTTAATCCATATTCATGCCAACAGTCCCACTACAGAAAATGGGACCAGGGTGCTTAGGTAGGTAAAAAAAAAATTTTAAAATTGTTTACTTGCTTGTATTAGGATTAGTCACACAAGAAATTAGTTCCATGATTATAATCATGGCTAGTAATGTTCCTCATGCGCTTCAGAATTTCTGTGATCCAGCCTTGGACAACTGGATGAGCTGGGGATTTCCATAATCTTGTCATAAAAATCTATGCATAAGAGATTACAAGGTGGTTCAGCTTTGTTCAGTGAGAAGCTATAGTACACTACCCTGCCCCAACATCATTCTGGAGAAAAAAAAAAAACACAATACCATAAGACAGCTTTATCTCTTTCTCTTGTCAGATTGGCATTAAGATGGCTATCTTCATAATGCTGCGGAATAATTGTGGAATTAAAGATTAACTTTCTCTTTCCCTTTACAGAATCTTACTTTTCCAACTCATCAGAAGGATAGCACTAGTAGATCCAATTTTACCCTTTAAATGTGCTATTAGCAAGAAAAAAAATATTTCCAGAATCCTAAATATTAAAGTAGGTTCCCTTTGTTGAGCTTTCTCATTGTATTTCCAGAAAGTTACTTGGCTTCTTTGTTTAGCTAACGTTTCTTAAAAAATGTTTTGTCAAGTATTTTTGTCTCCCACATAAAAAAATGCACCACCAGAGACAAGCTGTTACCCTGAAAACAAAAGATCTATTTGGATAAGATCTTTTATATATGCTAATACACAGCTTTTTTCTTATTACTGGCAAAATGGTAAGAATGTCAAATTATCTACAGATAGACATGCTTGTTGGTTCTTTTTCTTCCTGGTGCTACCACTTTTTGTCAAAAGTTTTGCTTTTTAACATTATAAACTAGTGCCTAAAAGCTTCCTCCTTTAGCCACTATCAAACTAAGTGCTGAATGGATCAACAAATATATAATAAATATTAAATCTTGAGAACTCATCTTTAAAATTCTTTACAAAAAAGTTTAATTCTTATAACTTCCTTTTGTGAGATGAACATGAATTATAATATAAAAATTGAATCACAGTCAGTACAGAACAAAACCTGGTATAAGCATGCTACACGTGCAACAATCTGCTCTTTGCATCCTTTGGTCTTTGAGCAGAGATGGACAAACCTAGTTTTGCTCAGAGTCAATAGCAATCATTTCACCTGTGTGCACACATGAGAGAAGGGCATATGGTGTAACTTATTCTCACTATATTCTGGCCTGTAAGGTTCATGGTCTCCTTATGCTGCCTCCACATTGGTTGCTGTTGTCCCTATTTTTCCTCCATGTCTTAACGACCTGCTTTGGCATTAGCAGTATTCCAAGGTCATTAAAACTGTCAACCACCACAAAAAGTACAAAGGTAATTAGACAGCAAGAATCTGTTTTCAAGTAATCTGACCTCGGATGTCATTCTATGATATGCAAAGAACTGGTTGACACAAACTTGGAGTCAGTACCGCTTTGAGAGCATACAGAACGTGCATGAGCTGTTAAATGCCTGGCTAAGGTCAAAGACAGTACTTGACTCTAAAAAGTGAAATGAAAGCTCTTTCCTGATGAAAGTACTAGGCAGAAGGTAAAAGGAGGGGTCTAAAAATCTCCCAAAGATTATCAATTGATCAAAATGGATCAACTTGCTTAGTGAAGGTCTATAGTCACTTGTTGGGATCATTCAACAGTTTTAGTCACTTGTTTTTAAAAGCAGAGAAGTACAAATACTACCTTTTATGTAATAGTTTACAGTGCATTAGTGAACTGTCCTATGAGGTATGACCAAGAACCAGAGATCTCTCACACCCTGTAGTAACAGTTCAGCTTCCCAGCTGTCTTACTAAATCAGGGTAAATCTGTCTCTCTTTTTAATATTATTAAGATGTCATACAAAGCAGAAAAGATTTAAGTTGAAGAGTGAGCACACCACACTATCTTGGCACAAAGACAGTGGTAAAACAGGATATGAAAGCACGGAAGTTGCTGATGAGAAGAGCATGTTTGAAAAACTTACAGATCCAGAAGAGTACTTAAAAAGCATTACCTGCTCCAGCAGATAGTTTAGGATTATAAAGTACCATCAAGTTTTGCTCTTACAATACCGCATGCATTTTTGATCTGCCCAGGACAGTCCCTTAAAAATATTATTAGCATGAATATAGGGAAAAGAAAGAAAAAAACCCACATAAATAGAACTTTGTTGGCTTCATAAGCTTTAGCGACTTTTGGCAACATCTCAAATTTGGATTCCCTGGAGTCAGGACAACTCTTGATATAAAATGCTAAGGTTTCAAATTATAATGTAAATAGTAGCTTTACTAATTTTTTTTGGTCTGTATGTCTCCGTAACCTATGAAGTCCAATGGGTATGCTTCTGTATAAAACTCAGTTATTTTCTTTCCATAGTTTATTTACAAAAGTCCTAAAGAAGAAAAGCACATGCTGTGCTCTAGCCTGGAGAAAGTTAAAAAAACAAACAAACAAACAAAGCCTGAAGAGATGAGACAGCCCTGAAGGGTCCCTTAAGTCGATTTCATAACCGCAACCCAAATTATTGTTAACTTCTACTGCCTAGCACAAAAGAAGTGGGTGAGATGAGAGACTGCGAAACACTCAGGCATTAGATAGGCGCTCCAAATTATGTGCGTACGTATGTACTTTTTTTACCAATGAAAGAATATTTTTGTAGTTTGTAAATTTACTTCTTATTTTGGAAGCTTGCAGAGAGATGATTTTCAAGCAAGTTAAACCCGGGCCAATTAGAAGCTGATACTTTCTTTCAGTCACATGCTCCATTGGAAAAATACCTATCGCAAGTCAGTGAAACACGGTTTTTAAGTATTTTATGGGATTTTCTTTAAATACAGGTAAGGCTTAAGCCCTCCCACAACAGTCAACATTCCCAGTATCTCTCACTTTACTTTGAATTAACAGAGCTTGAGAGTTTGGAAGTATTCGATTTAAAACCGGCACTGCTCCTCCCAGCCCGCCCTTCCCGCCCTTCCCGCCCGGCAGAGCACACCAGCCCCGCGCCCGGCGGGCGCTGTGGCGGAGGGGGGCGGCTCTGCCCGCACCGCCCCAACACAAGTTGCCTTTACCCACATAAAATGGGTCCAAAGTGAGGGAAAAAAAAAAAACCCAAAATAAAAAAACCCCACCGCCCTCTTCTCACACACCCGGTGGGACAAGGAAGGGAGGGCCCCGGTGTTGGAATGAGGTTCTACCTGCACACCTGGACATGGCGACCTCTCCATCTCCTCCGACGCACTCATGGCGGAGCGGCAGGAAGCCCTTTACCACCTGAGGGAGAAGGAAGGTGCCGTTCCTACGGCCGCCACCTGAGGTTCACCGCTGCTGTCCGTGGCAAGGTTAAAGGGTGAGCCCTTGCCTCAAGGCCCCGGCCCTGATCCACCTGGAGCAAAAGCTGGGCTCGCCTGGGGCTGCGCTAAAAATAAAGGCACCCCAGCAAACAGGCATCTAGTACATTTCCCTTGTGTTTGAATACGAACTTTCAAATGGAAGGAAAGCAAGATGTCTCATTTTTCACCACTGGAAAACTGTTTCCTTTTTTTTCCTTTCCAGTGGCTTGCATATTCAGTACAGTAACAGCCCAAGCCACACCGAAGACACATAGCTGCTTATGCCCGAGGAGCACATAAGAAATGCTGCATGAGTGTCTTTTCACCAGAGATGGAGGGAAAAAAGGGTCTGTAACATCAGCAATAGGGTTATGGTACAAAAATTTTAGCCCTTAAGACACTGTTTTAGGTATTTTCTATTACTGTAAGAGATGTAACTTCAGTGTGTCGTCTCACCTGACAGTTATGGGAATGTATAAATCACAAGCCAAAAACCCATTTCATTTCCCCTTCTTTGGTTATCAAATCCCCAGCCAGACGAAAGACAGCAGTAAGTTTCTCTGGCCAAGTTTACTGGCGATCAGTCTCTGCTGTTACTGTAGCTTGCCTGGTTGTAATGCTCAGCAGGGAGCATGTGTTCCTCCATGCTTTCTGAAATATTAATACACAAAATTGTACTGAGGTTTCTGATAGCAGCAGATTGGCTTCTCTGCGGTTTTCTGATTAGAGGTATATTGGTGATTCCGAGAAGCCAGTGGCGCCGAAATGGGTTAAACCTAATAAGGTTTTGAAAGCTGATAGCATTATTTAAGAGGGCTCAGAGTCACAAAGCTACAGACCTGGCTGACCCCAGCAAATTACAGTGTTTGTTAATGTTCTGTTATAGACATCTTCTAGTCAACCAAAAGCAGATAAATTAAGTGAAAAATTGACTTGTGGTTCACAAAGCTAGGCTAGCCTTTCTGCCTTGTTTTTGACAGTTGGTCGACTTAGATGTAAAGGAGGGGCATCATGGCTTGTGTTTTCACCAGGGCTCTTGGGAATGCAACCTTCAGAAACATTAACTTCAGCTTCCAACTATAGAAACGTAATTGCCTTAAAATCTTTATCATCGTAATCTTACACAATATGTGCCCCTTGGGAAATCTAAAAACAATTTAAGGAATGGAAAGCATGGGAAAAATCCTTTTACTTTAAGCATGATGATTATAATCATATAAGCTTTAGAATCAGTGCAACTGGAATATAAAGAAAGAGTGATTAAAAAAAGCACTAAAATTTATATTGTGCTTTCAGAATCAATGTTAATTAAATGAAGTGGTGGCCAACTCATGGTGTTTTAAACTCAATCTTCTTTCTAAATGTGTAATGACAATAAGTTGGCTTAGGAACATTTCTTGCAGTCTTTCGAGGAGGGTTTTACTGAAATTCTGTTTCCAGCCAGGACAAGCTGACAGCTTTAAGAATCCAGTAACTGAACAGGGAAAAGGGATTTTCATCATTACTAAGTCTAAATTAATGCAAACAATGAACAGAGGTAACAGTCTCATGACTCCTCTTATAATCTTGTTATGCTCTGAAGAAGGCATCTGAAATCCCCTGCCTCCTCTATTTAGTAATGAAAACGCTTTCCTAGGCGTAGGCCAACACGAATGGGAACAGCAGGCAGCAGATGAAAAGACTGGGTGAAACAGGAATAAAGGTGCAAGAGGTCAATGGTACAGACCTTGGGTTATGTGTTAGCTGATGTTCTTGAGAGAGATATAAGGCCTCTTCTACTCAAAGACTATAGCATCAGCTGTGCCATTTATTCACTGAGATTGTTTGCTGAATTTCAATTTATAACTTTTATTACAAAACAATAGTCTGAGTCCAGGCAAGGCTAAACACTCTGTTTTGTAGCTTTTCAAGCCCGAGCACCTTGCAGTCCTGATAGGACTGTCTGAGGAAGCTAATCCCTCACAGCAGAGGCAACACTGTCAGGGAGAAAAGCAGGTACTGGCCAAAGTCACTTGCATTCCCCAAGCGTGCTGCCTTTGCCTTCCCTCCCTCCTGTTGCATGGACTGACTGGACGGACTGAGTGGACAGTCCCAGTGTTAGAGAGAAACTGGAGTTCACAGGGAAGGGGGGGAGGAGTCCGACGTTGTCTTTGGAAATGAGGGGAGCCAGGGGCCACCAGGCACTGCCTGGACCGCTAATGAGTTTAAAACGTACACTGTTGCTGTGCAACATAATAATCTCCCAATATGTCTTCCCTCAATATGTTGCTCCAGAGGCAATTGATTCAGATGTAAAATTCTCTTCATTAAATAACCTTCTGACACGCCCCTTTTAGGAAATGAGAATTTAAGTACAGTAAGCAATGTGAATAGCCTGTGATGATCACAGGCAGAATTTGAGTGTAAACTGAGATTAAAATCTGGGAGTTTCTGAATGTCAGTGATGTCTGTGCAGAGAGCCCACCTGCTTTAAGAAAATGAAAAATACTCTGTTTGGTCTGCATTCTACCAAAATAGCATACTCGGTGAGATTTTTACAGCTATTTGCTTTAAAGTTGAAGTACTTGCCAGAATTCACTGCATTCATCTAAGCCAGTGACTACGGTATCACTGCTGTCAGTGACTGCCTGCAGACCCAATTCCTTCAATGATCAAAATATTTTTCCTCTGACAGTGTTTCTGGTGCCACAATTAGCGTCAGTAGGGAAGATTTCAGCTGAGCTCTTAAAGTGGCCTCTCATTCTATTCTAAGGTAAATTTTAGGGGAGGGGACCTTGGCCCACTGGAGGCAGTATAAACACTCGCACAGACTTCATAGAGAATTTTGTTAGACTCTGTATAAAAGTTAAAAAACAAACAAAGAAAAGTTTCTAAATAACCCATAATTTATCTCATCACTATGTGGGAAGGGATCTGCCTCTGTGTTATGTGTGTTTAGAGAGCCCTCTAATCCTGAAAGCTAAGATATAAGGGTCGAGAACACATTATTTTCAGGAAGAAATAAAGGCACTCAAAAAAACCCCATGCTACAAGTGAAAACGAAGGACTGCCAATTTGGTATTGCATAAAGATTTACAGAAAAGCTAACCTTGGAATCGAGCTACTGTTATTAAATCATCCTAATTTTCATGTAATGGTAAGTTTCAGTAGCAGGTCCACTTCTGAGAATGTAAAAACAGCAGGATAATGCCACAATAAAAGATGAGATACATGTGTTGACACACTATTCAATGACTGACTTGTCACTCCTCCAGGTTGCAAATTGTTGACTGAGTGGGGAGAGTAAAAAAACTAATTACCTTTGTCTTCCTGAAGCATTAACTCTGCAGAGTGTTCTTCCTTCGTTTTTCTTTAAATGTTTTTCTCTCTTCTCTTGCTACTGATGGATAAAATTAAGACTGCCCTGCTGGTGATGGCAGCTCAAAATTTAGTACCACTTTGAGACAACGCAATACTTTCAAGTGACTATCAAATGAAAGATAAAACCTTAAATGAAATTATAGAGAAGTTATGTGGTTAAAACTGTAAAAGCTTATTTTGTGTGAAATAAATTTAGAGGTTTATATCTAAACCAGTAGGTTTTATCTATTCCTGCCTAAAAATATGCACTGTTAGTGTATGACTATAGATTTTTACTCCCAGTTCATAATTACAAGGGACTCTTTACAGACCTAGTCCTGTGAGCTAGAATAATGGCAGCTCCAGTGACATAAACAACAACAAAAAGGCTAAGCTGTCTCCCAAGAACTTTAAGGGAGCATGATAAGACAAGTCCTGCACCGTTCCTCTTAAGGTTTAGTATAGGATTACAACAAGATTTTTTTTCCTTTTTGTCTTCATAAAAAAAATCCCAGCCTAACAGGGAAATCGCGAACCAATGATACCTAGAAAGATAATGTAAGTGAATTAACGCTTCAAGGAGAGGACAACCTGGTGGTGTAATCCTGAATTCCAGAATGCCTGAATGTGACCTGTGTAAAAAAAAAATCTGCACAAATTAGATGGTGCTGCTGTCAGATATATCTCCTGCCTCATGATAAAGTTTTTCACTTGAGAGAGACCTTAGTTTATTAACTTTATGTATTTTCACATGAAGTAGACATTATGTGAATAGATAAGGTATCCATCAAATTAAGGACTACGTATCAAGACAACTCTTACTGGTTACACAGCCAATCTAATGCTGGTAATCTTTGCCTGACAAGTCTTGACTTCTTTTAAGTAAAATGGAATAACTTCAGCAAAAAGGCAGGATGCTTCCCTCTGTGCTAGAGCTCAGCATAATTAGGATTCTCTGGACAGATGGGATAAACAGGATTAAGAGGTCTGAGGCAGAGGAACAATGTAAATCCAGCTCTTGTATTTGGAGACAGTTTCAGAATTAAGATACTATATAAAAAGCACCTCCACTCAGTGACAAGTTAACAGAAGGGGATAGCTGGTGTAGTTACGGTCCGAGAACCCGTGGTAAACTGAGATCTTCATATCAGATAAACTAATTTATTTCTGCTAAAAAATATCATATTGCAAGGTCTGGCAGCGATGTTGAAGGGTTTCCAGGAAGCAGAATCTTGCAGCTATCTGCACACATCCCCACAATGGTTGAATATGTCTCTTTTAAAAGTATGAGTTTAAACCACTTTCTCATAACTTTTGAAGGTGCCTATCTGCCGTGGAAAAAAGGGAAAAATTAGATTAGGAACTGAAGATTTCCTTAGGCATCTTTCTAAGAGAATAGACACATCTTATTTAAGGTGAACAGATAATGTATTTTATTTTCATGGGGGAAAGAAGAGAAAGAAAATAGAGTTGTTGAGTGAAGTTTAAAATTTACTTCAAAAACATAAAGACAGGAATGAATATATGTACATTTCTTTGGTTTTCAAGAAGTGCTAAGTTTCCATAAAGCATAGAAATTATTAGAAAATATTTAGCAAAACCTTTTTTATTATTTCTTTTCTCTTCATCCTTCTGTGGCTGAATTTTACAAAGAACATGGCTGTTTCTTCTGCTGCAATAGGAGCTCCTATCAACACGATTAGTTTAGCCAAAGAAAAAAAGAAATGGAAATGCATATAGTTCAATAAAAAGCATAAAGACTTGCACATGCAGCAGATACTCCCTAAATGGTCTGCAAAGGAAAGTAGACTGTGAATCTTAATCTGTAAGTATAAACAGCTTTAGAAAGGTTCACTAAAGGGTATGCTTGTATTGCAAATGACACTACAGATCAAAATAATGAGAGCTCTCCTGTTCCCAGAAAGAGCTGCAATGAACTGATTGGAATTTCACTTTCAGATCACCTCTGGTCTCAGTTGTCTTCCTTAATATGCGTATTATTCAATAACCACTGTGATGCTAGTGACAATATCCCATCAGTATTGCAAAATTCCCAGTGCAATCTCTGCTTGGTGTCTGAAAATATGCGTGCATTCATTGACAGGGAAAAATATTTTAAAGCATACTAGATTTATATAGCACCCTTTAACCCAAAGGATTTCAATAAGTTTCAGAAACTATGTGCCTTTAGCAGACTTGAAATATAAATCACCACTGGGATGGTTTGCAACAGCTCAGGAGCGTGCAAAACACTAGCCAACAGCTGGCTTGCTCATATATAGGGATGGTAGTAGCGATTTATTTAGATGAAATATTTTTTACAAAATTTTTACTACACTTCTACAAAAAGTGAAGTAAAAGTTTTCCTATCCATGCTAAAGAAACAAGTTTATTATTTCTTCCCGTAAGAACTCCAAGTTATTTATACGGTATTCAATTAATTTACCTTTGAAGGATGAAAGCAACAGCCAGGTTTGTCTGAATGAGGATCCAGAGTTCCAGAAAGTCTGGAGATAAGATGTAGTGTGCAGTTGTATGGATGCAGCTCAACTGTATTAAATTTATTTCTCTCCATTTTCATACTAATGTAAGAACATTGTCAATATCGTTCTTAAAATCTTATCAATCCCAGTTCTTTTAAGCTAGCTGTTTAGTTCTCTGCTGACTCTTTTTCCTCCTCTTTTTATTGTCAGCTACAAAGGTGTCACCATCTTCAGTTCTGTGGAGTAGGACCAGAACTGTAAATGATCTGCTTAAGGATGCTATATCCTAATTCAAAAAGCAGCCGTGCATAATAGAATTGTCCAATATTGATCAACTTTTAAGTTAGCATTATATTACTGATATTATTACTGCAGATATTAAGTGAATGGTAAATAGTGAGATCTGTGAGTTAAAAGGTCAGAAATTCAAAATTAATACTTTTAAATAGACATCAAGCACTAAAAAAAAAAAAGAAAATAAAAGTAGTACTCTGGATCAAATGGCTAAATTTAAGATATTGCTATGAATTAAATTCATCATTAGAGTTAAGGTCACACTTAACTGTTTTGCTACATTAGACTCAGATCTTCTGGTGTTTAAGTGTGTCTTTGCCTGCCCCTCAGCTAAAGGCAGAAAATAACACTATTTCTTTATAACGAGCATTTTAAGCAATCTTTGTCCTAGCATTTAGGCATGATAATGCACAGCTTTAAAAGCATATAATTATACTACTTTTGTGGAATTACCTGGTTAGCAAAAATTTAACTTTTTTTTTGAACCCTCCCCATAGAATTATATATTACAAGTGAAAAAATGAATATGTTTAAAGGCATAAAAAAGATCAGTCATCCTCTACTGATCTGCAAAATATATGGTTTGAAATACTCATTTTCGAATCCAGCACCGTGCTCCTCCTTTGCTGCAACCCAAAGTCAGCTTTATAACCAGACGTGGTTCAATGAATTACCTTTAATGTTGTTATTCAAATTTGCTGAGTCCAGATTACCAAAAGGGATATAGTCAAACTTGTATATAGGCTTGATCAGAAGCTGGTGAAACTACTGACAAACATGAAAAACAGTCTGCAGAGAGCACAGGTTGGTCCCAAATATTTAACTCATAGAAACTGCAGATGATAAAGACAAATACTTCCTAGTAGTGGCAGATGGTAAAATGAGGGACAATGGCCACAAGTTTTGGCTTGGAACATTTAGGCTGGATATTAGGAAAACCTTCTTTATTAGAAGAATGATACAGCCCCCCCCAAAAAGCTGTGGAGACCTCATTGCCCCAAACAGTTGTGGGCTTCCTATCCCTGGAGTTCTCCAAGACTGAGCTAGTCAAGGCTACAGCTGTCCCTTCTGACACCTCTATCCTTCTCTGAAATCTGCATAGGACTGAACACCCTAAGATTTCTGCTTCAATGGACCACACACCCTTCCTGTGATCCTAACACACGTGGCTCTGCTTATCAAATGGCCAAGGCTTTCTGATGGCCAGGATTGTTGAAGGAACTCACGTCCCCAAGCAATTCCTCAGATGACTGGTTCCAGCAGAGGACAGAGAAGAGAGGAAAAGAAGCAAGTCAAGCTACTGTTGTGGGGACTGGAGGTCTAAAAGGTACAGCATTCATCTCTCTGTGCCTCCTTGCCAAGAGTTATTTCACGGAGCTGAAGCCAAGCAACCAGCCAGCCTGCTTTCTCCCCCGGATGATGACAGGATGACATCGAGTAGCACTGAGAGATCTAGCCACTTTCAAAATCACACATTACTGATTTCCCAGCAGGTATCCAGTGCATCCTCCCGAGGAACATTTACACTCTGCTTGGAGGTAACAGAAGTTTTCACAAATCTGAAGAGCAAAATTAACACTTGTCAAAGTTCAGATAAACAAAGGCACTATTGACAAGCAGCTACTAATAGGTAATGGTGACTGCACACTACAGTGGGCTCTTTGATAATTAATATACTATGTTTTCCTTTCTACATGATAGGTTTTTAAAGCAAATGAATGTGAGATATAAATTTAGTATTTTTAATGGACTGTGTTGTTAGAGATAACGGAGAGCCACAGACAGGTGACACTGAAGTTATGGAGCAGCTGGATGGTAATACATACAGCACAATATAATAGTTAAATCACCAACTTCATAATGAGTGGAGGACTCTGAAGCGAGGCACGTCAAGAACAACCATAATCCTTAAACTTTGTCTCTGCAGTGTTGCCCAGCACTAAGGCTCTGGGCCGCCTTCTTGTAGGATATGAATTTTAAAGTGAAGAAATTTTTCTTATTGCCAAGAAAACTGAAATTAATGTTGCAAAATCAGAAAGGCTGGGTTAAGGAAATAAAAAGGGGTAGAATTGATTTGTTAACTAGTTATCAGAAAGAAAAAAGTTTCTCTGCCCAGTTTATGTTAAGATAGTAAGTGCCTGCCAAAACCTTCAGATGAAACACAGAAATCCTGGGTATACAATTCTATGATACACATTATAAATCTGCCCACACTATTAATTTCATTGCCAGCTATTCACATCTCTGCATTTTACATCTCCCGGCTTGTGTCAATCCACAGAAGAACTTTTTCATAAAGTGCTGGATTGCAAAGTCTTTTTAAATACTGTAGCTTTAACCTCAGAGGTTTAAATAGATGAAAACTCTGACTCTCACAGCCAAAACAAAGCAGGGGAATATTTTAGCCCTTTACAGAAAGCACTACACAATTTTACTAAAATCAATACTAGAGGATACAGTACCAAGTTTTTGGTTTTATATCTCTTCCCTCCCCCATACCCTTGAGAGCATTATACTGAATAGTTTACAATCTTGCTGGAGTACAATACTGTAATGGTAAGTAATATGTCAAAGCGATGTTTTCAAGCACAGTAATGCTGGGATTTTTATATCAGACCACAGGTTTCAGAATAATCAATGTATATTTATAATGACTTAATTACAGTGATGAGGTATGTCTCTGCTGCCATGAGGAAAACTGAAAGGAAGAATATAGTTTCAATTACATGTAGCATAACCCAGCTGAGTGCAGTTTTACAAAGTTTGCTATTAGCAGAACCCATTTTACCTCAGTGAAAATAGCATTTTCAATAAGAGACTCTGGAGACGTACAATGCATTACAACAGGCTTAGGAACTGAACTTGAAGGAATCATCTCACCTGAAGCAATGATCAAGGCATTAAATAACTGTGATGTGGTTGAAACACTCACTTGGAGCATCAGGAAAACCTAGTTCATATCTTCCTGATATGCTGTGACAACTTGAACCTCATACTTTGCTTTTAATTTATGGCAGACCTGAAAAAAAAGGTGATTGCAGCAAAGTTCTAGTCTTAGAGTCTAATATTGATGTCCCTTCTGAAATTCTTTAGGGGTGGTTTCTGAAGTTGAAAAACAAAGTCACACTTGGAAAATAGCCTTGTTTGGTTCTTTTTCTTAATTTATAAACAACACACCACAACAAGAGAGACAACAAAGTTAAATGAATTTCTGTTATTTACTCAGGTGATTGTACCTCTGAGCTCCACTGCTTTTATCTGTGACAACCTGAAGTTTGGTAGCAAAGAACATGCTCAGAAAAGATGTTTTGTACGGATGCAGTTATCCATACCACTTAGCTGCCTTAACCTATTTAGAATTGAATGGAATGGAAGAGGGGAAAGAAAAGGGGTGTATTTTATTTTTCTTGATGGTAGTCCTGTAAGAAAGGAGCTCCAAAGATTCCTCACTATTCCACTGTGTTAACTTTCGGTTGCTATCCAGTTCTGTGTTAGGAAGTTTAGCTTGTACACAATGCAAATTAGAGGTCTGTAGAAAGAATCCCTTAAGACAAAAAAGAAAACAGGAAGGATCATGATGCTTTCCAGTGCACTTGAGCAATCAGCCCATGGCTAGCCTATGTAATACAGGCAGCAGCTGTCTCCTTCTGCACAAGGCTGTCAACCATTCACCTCCTTCTAGATACCACTTTCCTTGTGCAGACAGAAAAAAGTACTCCAATAACAGTGGCGAAAATACTTCCGTGCAATGTGGGTGTATTGGGTTTGCGTGGCAAGGTTTTGGTAGCAGGGGGGCTACAGGGGTGGCTTCTGTGAGTAGCTTCTAGAAGCTTCCCCTATGCCTGACAGAGCCAATGCCAGATGGCTCCAAGATGGACCCGCTGCTGGCCAAGGCCAAGCCCATCAGCGACAGTGGTAGCACCTCTGGGATAACATAAATAAGAAGGAGATAAAAAAAAAACCTGTGCAACTGCAGCCAAAGAGAGAAGTGAAAATATGAGAGGAACAACCCTGCAGACACCAAGGTCGGTGAAGAAGGAGGGGAGGAGGTGCTCCAGGCGCCGGAGCAGAGATTCCCCTGCAGCCCATGGTGAAGACCCTGGTGAGGCAGGCTGTCCCCCTGCAGCCCAGGGAGGTTAGCGGTGGAGCAGATATCCACCCGCAGCCCATGGAGGACCCCACGCCGGAGCAGGTGGATGCCCAAAGGAGGCTGCGACCCTGTGGGAAGCCCACGTTAGAGCAGGCTCCTGGCAAGACTTGTGGACCTGTGGAGGGAAGAGCCCACGCTGGAGCAGGTTTGCTGGCAGGACTTGTGACCCCATAGAAGGGACCTGCACTGGAGCAGTGTGTGAAGAACTGCAGCCCATGGGAAGGACTCATGCTGATGAAGTTCATGGAGAACTGTCTCCTGTGGGAGGGAGCCCACACTGGAGCAGGGAAGAGTGTGAGGAGTCCTCCCCATGAGGAGGAAGGAGCAGCAGGAACAACGTGTGATGAACTGACCACAACCCCTAGTCCCCGTCCCCCTGCGCCACTGGTGGGGAGGTGGTAGGGAAAATTTGGAGTAAAGTTAATTCCAGGAAGAAGGGATGGGTGGGAAGGTGT
Organism: Sula dactylatra; assembly: GCA_013389905.1. Taxonomy (NCBI): domain Eukaryota; kingdom Metazoa; phylum Chordata; class Aves; order Suliformes; family Sulidae; genus Sula; species Sula dactylatra. The sequence goes on along the minus strand of WEKW01027018.1, from coordinate 3,475 downwards.
TTTTAAGATTTGGTTTTACTTCTCATTGTTTGTTAATAAATTAAGCTAATTTCCCCAACTGAGTCTGTTTTGCCTGTGACAGTAACTGGTGAGTGATCTCTCCCTATGCTTATCTTGACCCACGAACTTTTTTCTCCCCTGTCCAGTTGAGGAGGGGAGTGACAGAGCGGCTTTGGTGGGCAACTGGCTTCCAGACAGGGTCAACCCGCCACAGCAGGAGATACCATTTCAAAGCAGTCTACCTGACTGATGTGTAGCAGGGACTTGAACATCATTTTCCGATATCCCTAAAGAGTGCTCTGCAATACAGTGGCTGTTCTGGAGGGGTTCTCTGTCATTTTTAAAATCAAGTTTGATTAATTGATTATAAAGCCAGACAAGGCTATGTTAACCGTAGAGATTGACTTCCTGTGTAATACTCTTCAAGGAAGTTCCCTGATAGATAATTTCAGCAGAAGGCAGTAAAGCAAATCTCATTCTGATGTCAATAATTATATATTCATTGAGCAAGTAAGTGTGTGCAGAGGGCCATTCTAGAGAGCAGTCAGTAGGGCAGTTTAGCAACAGCATCAAATACCACTGCCAAATTGCCCATTTTTTTAAGTCAACATTTTTGTTTTCTAAGAATACCAACATGGTTTTGTATTATTCTTTTTGCCAGAAACAGCCTATATAAATATCCTAGGAAACTATCCTACTCACATATCCCTTCACTTCTTTCTTCTAAAGGATCGACTCTTATATAGGTCTACATTAACATAATGTTAAGATTTTCACTAAAACATGAATATCAGTAATATGTAGTAGTGAATTAAATGTGTAAAGCAAACATTTTGCCTTGATGTGCAAATGTGACTGTCACATAAAAAATGTGACTGTCAAAGATCTGAGAAAGAAGGAGGCCCAAAACCAGATTGTCTCTGGAATTGGTCTATAAACATCTGTATCATTATGATTTTTCTTTTTTTTATTTCTTCTTTTTCCACCACTTATATTACAGCCATCCTAGAGTTTGAAAGATAATTGTGCATTTTATCTACCCTCTTGTTTCCAGCTTACTAATCTTTCAATATTTCAGTAATACCACTCATGCTAAAAGCAAGGCCCAAGTTCTCCCACTAAATCGAAGAAGAAATAGAACTGGCCTGTTACAGGGTATGTTAAATGATTTTTCCAAATGGTACCCAACCTGCTTTAAAGCACATAGTGCCTCTTGCTTGTTCTGTTCCCTTTCCATTTATAAAACTGTTGGAAAAAAGTTTTTAATTCCCTATATTTTAGATTGACAGAAAGAGATTTCAACCACATTTTTAAGAACCAGTCTGCTTTGACAAACTAAAACACTCCTGTAGTTTAAAAAAAGGCTAACTGTAAGTTAATGGGATTATAATTTAATAACTTTTATCACCTTTATGTAGTAAGAATAACCTGAAGTTCTGTCTTTCTTCTCTTTAAACAGAGATGAACAAAAGAGAGAATTAATAAAAATAAACATTATGTAAGAGTCTTTCCCCTTCTTCTTTCTGATTCTTCTACCTGCGTATCACCTACCTCGAACTCTGATCAACCACTGTTTAAAATATACGAAAATGTCATGCTTTAATGTTTCTACTTACTGTGCAGTGAAGTAATCAAACAACAGTCCTGCTTGCTTTCGTATTTGCAGTAGCTTATTATCACTTCTCTGTTCAGGATGCTGAAGGATCTTGAAAAGGAGATGAATATTTAATCCAATAGGTGTAATGCAGGCCTGAATCTTTGAAAACTGAGGTAATTCTCTATTTGCTGGAGACTTGCTGTGGGTGTTTTTTTTAATTTGGGAGAGGGAAGAAAAAAAAAAAAAAAAAAAAAAAG
>WEKW01027015.1:0-36628 GCA_013389905.1 Sula dactylatra | reverse complement strand
TGTACATGTCTTTGGGAAATTGTATTTATACAACGATATTGGGTGGATTAATAAATCCTCATGTATTTAAAATAAAAATAGTTAGGCTGCTAGCCAATATACCAGAGTTTATAAAACAGCTGAAATTAATGGCAAAAAAGACCGACATAGACACCCAGCACAGTCCGTTCTCTAACTGAGATGAGCTCTATATAGCTTCATTTCATTGAGGGTCAAATGATGGTCATGGTATTTCCCTTGGTGGCTTTTTCACAATCTAATAAATTTAATCATTTAGAATCTGTGTATGAATATTTCACCCATGAGCTTTCTTTTTCTTTTCTTTGTTTTATCATACTTCTAGTTAGAAATTACATACCTTTGTTTGGAATACTGATTCAATATTCAGTTAAGATAATTCTTAATGGTTCACTTTGTTGCTTCTAAGATTCTATTTTTTCAACATGTCAGCTGCAGAAAAAAGTCCTTTTTTTCTTCCATTTTAGTGCAGGACAAAATCTTATTTTCCAATGTAAAAGTTCTTTCAACACGGAATAACTTTGATCAGCTAAGAAAAATATTTTTTGACAACTGTTCACCGATTAGTTTGGCTTCAACAGGAACTGAAACATTTACAGGCTGATTTGTAATTTGTTTTCCATGCCTTGGGGCACAACTAAACACCTCTGAGTTTTGATGTTTTTTCTCCTTGAATTTCCACAGACATTCTTTTCTGAACCTATAAACACCTGGAGGTGTCTCATTATCTTTAAAAAGTGCTTGAAAAAGTTAATTTGGAAAGCAGTGTTGGTGATCTTATCACAAGTAATCAATTCTCACTATTTTCCTAAGGTCATTCTCTTTAATGACATTTTTAAGAAACATTATTCAAATTAATTTGAGAGACAAGGATATAAAGACTTTCGAAATATATTTGTAAAATAACATATTTTAAGTTGAGCCTTTCACAAAGTTCGAAGTGTTAGTCCCCTATGAGAAATGGGTTAGTGAATTTAGATTATTCAGTTTCGTTGTCCAAAATGCAGGAAAAAAACATAAGCAGATCAACAGAACTGATAGATGGAAATAAATGACAATATTATTAAAAAAATTTGAATTTTCTGCTTTTAAAATGTGTTTTATCCAAATGTAATACTGTGTCCCGTGCATTTTGGTTCATTTTTTCAGCTTTCAAATCTTAACAAGGTTAATATTAGAAAGCTTTATTGACCTTTGCTTTTCATTTCGTAGTATTTAGATCTTACAGCCTACAGTATCATTATGTCATATGTTTTTTTAATCAGCGTGTCACTGGGAAGGAAAAGACAGAATGGTAATACAATATTACTAAAATCTGACAGTGCCATATGATGTAGGAAATTATCCATAAGCCCCAGTCTGTCTGTTCCCCACCCCTCTCTATAAGCAAGGTATGCAGAGGAAGAGACTTGGAAATTCAGGAACACTTTAGCTATTTGGCTAGCTGAGACTATAACTCTTGAAGTTTTGATCATGTGGTTTGATCAATATTTTTTGTCAAATGCAGACTGTAATTTGCAAATAACAAATTCCATTTCCTGGGAACTAGATCAGAAATTAAAAAAAAAAATATGAAGGATCACATTTCCCTGAAATGTAATGCTTATTCTAGTTTTACGTATCTAGAATGCCTTTTGATTTTTCTTTAGTATACTGGTCTTCTATTACACTATGAGTAGAAGCAAAAATTGAGACATTGAGGTCTTATCTTTGAAATCCAGAATTCCATCTGATCTGTCATTTAGAAAGAAAAATCTAACAACACCTGTTATGGTCAATAATAGTTCAGACATCCTGAAACTTCCTCCTTTGTTTTGTTATGCTCTTTCCTACCTTGTAAAGATATACTTTGTTTTAAATTAATCAGTGTAAAATTTAAAAATTGCAAGCAAAGCTGATAACCATTCCATGAAATCTCAAAATACCTGTATTAGAAGACTATCAAAGCATTTTACATAAATTCATAGAAAAAAAATATAAGATTAGTGGTCAGTTGGTCTGATTTTGAGAAAATTTAACCAAGATGCATTTTACATCTCTGAATTTGAACTCTTTATAACTTTAGTCAAAGGAATAGACAGTTTAGACTAAAGTTTGGAATTATTTTAAAATGAAAATTATGAATAAATATGTTTTAATTAAAATCTAACTTATTTACAGACTCAGTGATTCTCCAGTAAAGATGAAACTGGAGACTAATAATGCTCTTACTCTAGTTCTTTCAAGAATTTGGCTCCAACGTTGTGTTGGTTTCCTTCATCATAGTTGTTTGTGTGTACCATGAATCACAGAGAACACAAATCACAGAGTTATTGTTATACTTTATAGTTATTGTCCAAAACCAGAATTTAAGATGCATGTCTCCTCCCTTTTCTACTTGTAGTTCTATATGAAAGTCCTAGTTCTATATGAAAGATGATTCTTTGTTCTGCAGGTTGCAATTGTGCTTCTGTACAACATGCAGAGATACACACCAGGTTAAATCTAAATATACCTCAGGCTAAAGCCAAATCTTCTGAGATCCAGAAACTCCAATCCTTAAGGGTCTATTCCAAAAATATTGCTTTGAGAAGAAAAGAGAATTTGGTTAGGAAGCTGAGTTATCAAAAAGATTGTATGGACTCCGAAGAAGTAAATATTACTTAAGTGATCCTGTTACAGACAGGAGGAATGCTAAATTTTATTGGGATAGACAATGCCCAAGAGGGACCCTGGTTGTATCTTGGTAATTAAAAATTTCATATAATAGCAGGAAATTCAGTACTCTAGCTTTTACCCAGGGCTGTTAATGTATTTTACATGAAACATCATTCAATAAATCCTGAATTCATTCTGTGAGTAGGAAACTGTGTTTACAATGCATTACTAAAGACATTAGACTAAAATAGAGAAATGTACAACTGAGGTAACATTACAGGAGAATGTACAACTGACATAACATTACCAAACAAGATTATGGAGCGGTTCATCCTGAGTGGGCTCACCAGACAAGTGCAGGAACACCAGGGGATCAGGCCCAGCCAGCATGGCTTCATGAAAGGCAGGTCCTGCCTGACCAACCTGATCTCCTTCTATGACCAGGTGACCCACTTAGTGGATGAGGGAAAGGCTATGGGTGTTATCTACCTGGACTTTAGTAAAGCCTCTGACACTGTCACCCACAGCATCTCCCTCGAGAAGATGGCGGGTCATGGCTTAGACAGGTGTACTCTTCACTGGGTAAAAAACTGGCTGAATGGCCAAGCCCAGAGAGTTGTGGGGAATGGAGTTAAATCCAGTTGGCAGCCAGTCACGAGTGGTGTTGCCCAGGGCTCAGTTTTGGGGACAGTCTTGTTTAAAATCTTTATCAATGATCTGGATGAGGGGACTGAGTGCACCCTCAGTAAGTTTGCAGATGACACCAAATTGGGCAGGAGTGTTGACCTGCTTGAGCATAGGAAGGCTCTGCAGAGGGATCTGGACAGGCTAGATTGATGGGCAGAGGTCAATTGTATGAGGTTTAACAAGGCCAAGTGCCACATCATACAGTTGGGTCCCAACGACCCCATGCAATGCTACAGGCTTGGGGAAAAGTGGCTGGAAAGATGCCCAGAGGAGAAGAACCTGGGGGTGCTGTTTGACAGCTGGCTGAACATGAGCCAGCAGTGTGCCCAGGTGGCCAAGAAGGCCAACAGCATCCTGGCTTGCATCAGAAATAGTGTGGCCAGCAGGATTTGGGAGTGATCGTGCCCCTGTACTCGGCACTGGTGAGGCTGCACCTTGAATATTGTATTCAGTTTTGGGCCGCTCACTGCAAGAAGGACATTGAGTTGCTGGAGCATGTCCAGAGAAAGGCAAGAAAACTGGTAAAGGCTCTAGAGCACAAGTGTTCTGAGGAGCAGCTGAGGGAACTGGGCTTGTTTAGCCTGGAGAAGAGGAGGCTGAGGGGAGACCTTGTCACTCTCTACAACTACCTGAAAAGAGGTTGTAGCAAGGTGGGTGTCTATCTCTTCTCCCAAGTTACTAGTAACAGGATGAGAGGAAATGTCCTCAAGTTGCATCAGGTTTAGATTGGATATTAAGAAAAATTTCTTTACTGAAAGAGTGGTCAGGCATTGGAACAGGTTGCCCAGAGAGGTGACGGAGTCACCATCCCTAGAGGTGTTAAAAAAACGTGTAGATATGCCATTTCAGGGCATGGTTTAGGAGGCATGGTGGTGGTGGGTTGATGGTTGGACTTGATGATCCTAGAGGTCTTTTCAATCTTAATGATTCTATGATTCTATGAACATGACCATGCTGTTTGCTAGGAGCATAACCCACAACATCTTGATTACACTTCTGCAGTTCTGTATACATTATTGAAATAACTTCATCACATCTGTTTCAGAGAAGTTTCTGTAGTATCATGTTTCTTTGGTCTCTTACTCTTTTACACTTTTTTCCCATATGGAGTAGGTATATGTGTAATTCAGTGTTCTGCTGTGGGTGGGTTTGTTTTTCTTTCCTTTTTAATATAGTATTAAGAGTTTATGGAAGTAAAGGCAAAGAAGTGCTGCATGTGTTCAAGAAGAAGGAATTTTGCCAAGACTACTAGTTTGTATAAGAAATGGATCAGTTACCAAAAAGTCTTAACTTTCCACTTCCAGAAGTCTTTTTCCTCTTTCTAGTCACTGATCCGGGCTAATCCATTTCTTCCATGAAGACCTTGTTCTGCCCCAAACGGCAAATGTTACTTCCCTCTTTCCAAAGTGATTTAGTTTACAGTGTGGAGAAGAACAAGGCCTATCTATAAGATTTTGGAGGTTAAGATCACTGTCAAACTCAAGAAACTCCTTTGGGTTATGGAATGAATCAATATTTAAGCAAAATGAGCTTTAGGATGACTCCTGAACTCCCTGGGGAGTTATCACCATAAACAGGTGGCAGTAGGCAGGGATCACTGGTGTCACTCAGAAAAGATCAGAAGAAGAAATAAAGTTTGCTTCCCTGTGTCTGTCTTTATACAGGTGTTGGTGACAGAGCAGAGATTAATTTCTATCATTTGCATGAAAAGAACAAGAGAACACAATGATCCTTCCTGTACAGATTGAGGAGCCCACAGCTGAGGAAACAAAGTTTTTCAGGTAGCTTTCTTTTGGACAGCTTTGAATCATCAGAGGTGAAGACTTTGGACTAGGCTAAATCCTGTCTGAAGTAAAAAACCTTGAACCACCTGTATTGTACATATAGGATTACAGCACCCTACAGCTTTCAGTGTACTGCTCTTCTCTGACTGTACTCCATTACCTGGTAAAGTAGGCATAGCCTGCAATTCAAGATAACCTATTACCTGTTAACAGACTATAAAAACTATTGTATCCATTCCTACTTTGTGTAACTTACAAAGAACTGGAGTACCAAATTAATGACATTAGCTGTAATTTTAAAATAAAGGTGTATTGCTCTATATCCTTAAACTACTTAAATTACTCTGTCTTTTGATCTTATACTCATTTCATTTTTAAAGGAATGATTATTTAAAGTGAAAATATGAAATGTTAGTGATTTCTTTATCACATATAAAATTGGTCTTTGAGATAATTAATCTTCTCACTCCCAGAAGCAACATGATCTTAAGCACTCCATTCAGTTGCCTACTTAAAAGGGTCTAATGACACACAAAACAACATAGGGTCCTGCCTACCCATGGCTACTTCTGAGGGACACAGGTTCCTCATGAGTAACTGTCATATGCAGGTATGTAGCCCACAAAACATGGAGTTGCCATTTGCTTGAAACCAGCCACAGGCCTTGGGTTAAGCTATCAGCAAAGGCCTAATGACTTGTTAGACTTGGCCTGCCTGGAGATTTGTTTCAGCTTGTAATGGCAATAGTTGAACAGCCAGGGGACTATTACCTACTTTGGTTTAAATTTGTTTAGCTTTGTGCAACTCTGTGTTATAGTACTTGTTGGTTGGGGGTTTTTTGGTAGCTTAATGATGGCTATAGCATATAGCTATTCAATATAGAATGAATTTTCTATGACCCGATAATAAAAATGCAGTGCAAGGGAAGAAAGGCATGGGATGACATGCCTTGAAGAAGCTTTGGAAGTACAAGCAGATAATACTGAAAGCACAAGGGCTACAAACAACTCAACAGCAGTCAGTTACTGGTCATATAAAAAATGAAGCCTTGGGAGCCAGGTAAAAACAGTTTAAGGGTAACAAAAAGAAACAAGATCAAGTAGCCAAGGTGTGTAAATCACATCATCTATAGTAAATTTGCCTGCAGATGTGAAATTGCAGACCAATGAAGACCTGGGTCTAGATGGTAGTAAGCACATAGAAAATACCCCAGCAGATGCCAAAGAGAGGAGGAAGAAACCATCTATGTCAACATCATACTACTCCCAGTGAAGGACTCCTGCTGCAGATGACTTGCCATATATCCCCTACCCAGGTGGAAACCCTGGACATTAATGTGCAGAGGGGCAGTATAAGGGAGAGCATAACATCACAGTAAAGGTTAGATAGTTGAAAGTTTGTATATATATAAATTCAATCATGTATAATTTGAACTGTCAAAGTTTGAACTTTTTAACTGGGCTGATAATTCTTAGCTTAGACTCCTAGTACTTTAATTAGACTGACATGAATTTCTGTCTTATAAGCTGACTTCCTTTTACCCATGACAAGAATTTGATTGCAAAAAGCTGAAAGGATTTCAAGCAACCTATTCTGTCCATTGGATACAAGAAATTAGTAGCACATATACCATCTCCACATGCTGCTTGAAATATTACCGGACACACATGTGTGGATAATCCAGTCTAGTCTTTAATATCATCCAAGACATTAGGTAGGAGAAGGAAAGAACTTCTTTATCTTTTGCCATTAAAAGAAAAATATAATGGACTATCTCTGACAAAGGTAGGAGACATTGTGTGTGGCTATAAACGTGACAATAGTCTGCTTGTTTACTTTGAATTTACTGCTGTCAGTAAATTGATACTTGAAAGGCAAAATTCCTCTTATTAATTGTAAAACTTTCATTTCCTTGTTTAGGAGAAGATGACTAATGTAAAAAAAAGAAAGATTTTTCTAAAAACACAAAATTAATGCAATTTACTTATTGTGAAATTTGCTGTGTTCATATATGAAAATACAGTTTCTGTATTCAAGAAATCTAAGAAAACCAGCAGAAGCAGATGAATAAAAGATAAATATATAAATGTGCTATAAAGTTAACAAAGTATCACACAGTTCCAAGGCAGGTGGAAAGTTTTTGTAACACTAAGGGAAAGGTAAAGACACCTGTAGAAATCCAAGTATAAGAACAGCTCTCTATAAGAAATGTAATACTTTTGAGAGACTAATTTTTTTCAAGAATGCTGCCTTCCGGGTTTTAGTGTCGCTTATCTTGAAGCAAACCTCTAGCTTTTTGTCTCCTGCACCTGAGAGACTTTCCTGCCATAATACAGGCAGTTGATTGGTTTGAATTTACATTCATTGGTAGTTGTGGAGACCAAAATCACAGAATCATAGAATCATGGAGTAGTTTGGGTTGGAAGGGATCTTTAAAGGTCACTTAGTCCAATCCCCCTGCAATGACCAGGGGCATCTTCAACTAGATCAGGTTGCTCAAAGCCCCATCCAACCTGGCCTTGAACAATTCCACAACTTCTCTGGGCAACCGGTTCCAGTGGCTCGCTACCCTCAGTATAAAAAATTTCTATCTTATGTCCAATCTAAATCTACCTTCTTTCATTTTAAAACCATTATCCCTTGTCCTATCACTACAGGCCTTGGTAAAAAGTCTTTCACGATCATTCTTATAAGCCCACTTCATATATTGAAATGCCGCAATAAGGTCTCTCCAGAGCCTTCTCTTCACAGAGTTACTTACTACATGCTAGTATTGCACTCCTGGTCCTCTCCCAATTGATCTTGCAACATATTTTTGTTGTTGTTTTGAAAAATGCCTTAGAGGAATTGTCTTTACCATAGTACGGGTCATAAAAACTGTTGTTCAGAAGAAAACTGGGTTTTCCAGTTAAATGAAATATTCATAACTATACTAGGAAAATAACTGAACAAAAATTTTAATTCCATGGAATAGTTGTCTGCCTGTATTGCTTGGAGCTATGGCTTGATTCTTCGTGCATCTATTCTGTCTCATAAAGAAATTTAATATCCTGAGGCAGATACCATCCAGGGCTTCTCTACACCCATTGGGGATGTCATGATATGCAAGGAAGATGTCACATGATTTTTTATCACGGTTCACATAAGAAAATGAGAAGAATACCTCACCTTTGGATTTTCTCAAGTAAAAAAAAAAATTAATTTTATTTTTTTATCTTTTCTTTAAAACCTTGAGGTGCTTGAGGAGCACCTTGATTCTTAGTCAGATATCCTTCCTGTATCATGACTCCACTTTCAGATGAGATGTTGCTAAATACCATCTTCCTTTATTTGCTGGGGATTTTCTATTTTTCTTTTTTTTTTCTTTTTTTTTTATTTGTCTGTTTTTTTGGAGGTTGCTTTTGTTTTGTAAGAATACCAGGGCTCGTGCAGAGGTATTCAAGTGCTGAATATAGCAGTCTGGATAATTATGGGATCAGAGCTCAGAAGTATACTGCAGCTTGCATCTGCCCCAGAATTCAAGTGTGTTCCAAGGGTATATCCTTGAATCAAGACAATGGAGTACATTAAGAGGATATCATAACCCGAATATTTGCATAAGTGGTACCAACATGAACCTATATCTACCCATTTCCTTTTTTAACATCGAGCACACACATCCACTTTTGCAAGGATCATATGAGGTCTGAAGGGAAAAATGTGGTCATGGTTCAACTTTTTTCTGCTAAGATAGCTGCAGAGCATAGCTTAGAGTGTAGGCAACAGAGTTATGACTGCTTTTTACTGCAGTCAAATGTTTTTTCAAACTCAGCACTCAGAACCTGCAGAAAGAATGGAGTCTGGAAGAGTCATTTTGCTATGAGCACTGTGCCAGGATAGGCCCAGCATAGACCTGAAAAACCTGGATAGTGCAAGCACCCTTCTGTCATTCTCTCTCTTTTTCTATCTTTCTTTTACGTATTTGATTTTGTTACTCCTGTCAGTATGTCAACCATGGCAACTACTTTTTTCTTTTGTCATCTGTTTTGCACAGACAGAAAGACAATTATTCATTTTTCTAGATACAATCTAATTTGGTGCATGGAAATTTTGTATTATTTGGTCCTGGTTTCATAAGAATACATTTTTTTTGCAGACATATTAAGTGGGAGGCCTCTGACCAAAAATATATCCACACTGCTTTCATATACATCTGAATTAGTCATCATAGCTTCTTTTTATAATTAATGGAAGGAAATAGGCATTCCTAACACACGAATCATCTCATGTAAATATCTAAAATAGGTCAGATGAATCATGTCCTAAAAATGTCTATCTATTCATTGTCTGTAAAGACTGGTTAGCATTGCTGGTTTAGTTGTAGATGATTAAGTTAAATTAGATGAACGTTCTCAAAGGAATCTTTGAAATAAAAAACTTTAGATGTGCATGCCTACCGGCTTCTATATCTACCTTTCATCCATGATCCCAGATGAAAAAGTCAGTTCTCCAAAATTTAAGCTTGCAAATCAGAAATCATAGAATCATAAAATCATAGTCATAGAATGGTTTGGGTTGGAAGGGACCCTAAAGATCATCTACTTCCAACCCTCCTGCCATGGGCAGGGACACCTTCCACTAGACCAGGTTGCTCAAAGCTCCCTCCAAATTTGCCTAGAATACTTCCAGGGATGGGGCATCCACAACTTCTCTGGGCAACCTCCTCCCATGCTTCACCATCCTCATACTGAAGAATTTCTTCATTACAACTAAAGTAAACCTACTCTCTTCCAGTTTAAAGCTACTATCCCTTGTCCTATCACTATGTATCCTCATAAAAAGTTCCTTTCCAGCTTTCTTGTAGGCCCCCTTCAGGTACTGAAAAGCTGCTGTAAGGTCTCCCTGGGGCCTTCTCTTCTCCAGGCTGAACAACCCCAACTCTCTCATCCTGTCTTCATAGGAGAGGTGCTTCAGCCCTCTGATCATTTCTGTAGCGTTCCTCTGGACTTACTCAAACAGGTCCATGTCCTTCTGCTGAGTGCCCCAGAGTCCTTTCTCATACCATTAACTCATGTGCAAAGTGACATTTCACCATTCCTCATTGCCTGTTCTGAACTGGTGATTCAGAATAGAAATCAACTGGCAGTAGAGGCAAGGAAACAAGTGTTTAATACTTAATTAATTGTATACACAATTCGTATATGGAAGTGTTATACTGTAAGTACTCTTTACTATGTACTACTTACTGTGTGAAAGTCAGGGTATTCCCCACCATTGCTTTAGGATTAATTTGTTGTATAATGTTTTATGCAGATAGAAGGATAGATATTTACAAAAATAGAGTAAAATGTGCATCCAAAGAATGATCCTAATATTACTTATAATTAAAAGTTCAGACTTTTAAAGCATGGGTATATGCTTTCCCATTGCCATCCCATACGTCACATAAGAATTTTTCACTGTCAGCCTGCAAATGTTTAGTATATGCACAACTGAAAATGAAAAACTGGAATGCTCCGTATATCTTTTTTCCCCCACCACAGAATCCATGTTATGTACATAATTGTGATACATAGCTGTTGTGGTTTAGCNAAAAAAAAGGAAAAGGAAAAAAAAACCCACAAGTGCTGCAACCGCTCACCACCCACTGACCTACAACGCCAGTCCCCGAGCCGCGATCGCTGCTTCCCCTGGCCAACTCCCCCCAGTTAATATACTGGGCATGACGTCACATGATATGGAATACCCTTTGGCCAATTCGGATCAGCTCTCCTGGTTGTATCCCCTCCCCTCCCAGCTTCTTGTGCACCTGGCAGAGCATGGGAAACTGGAAAAGTCCTTGACTAGTGTAAGCGCTACCTAGCAACAACAAACATCAGTGTGTTATCACATTATTTTCATACTAAGTCTAAAACACAGCACTATACCAGCTACAGTGAAGAAAATTAACTGTCCCGGCTAAAACCATGACAATAGCAGATAGGATTAGACTGAATGCCTGCAAAGACATAAGACAATAAAAAAAATACCTGTAAATACGTTAGCAATGAATGGAGGGCTAAGGAGAATCTCCATCATTTATTGGATGCAGGGGCAAGCATAGTGACAAAGGATGAGCAAAACACTGAGGTACTTAATGCCTTTCTTGCATCAGTCTTTAATAGTTAGACCAGTTGTTCTCCGGGTACCCAGCCCCCTGAGCTGGAAGACAGGGACCCAGAGCAGAATGAAGGCACAATAATCAAAGGAGAAATGGTTACCAACCTGCTACACCACTTAGACACACACACAAGTCTGTGGGGCCAGATGGGAACCACCCAAGGATACTGAGGGAGCTACTGGAAGTACTCACTAAGCCACTTTCCATCATTTATCAACAGTCCTGACTAACCGGGGAGGTCCCAGTTGACTGGAAGTTAGAAAATATGATGCCCATCTACAAGGCGGGCTGGAAGAAGGATCCAGGGAACTACAGGCCTGTCAGTCTGAGCTTGGTAATGAGGAAGGTTGTGGAGCAGATCATCTTGAGTGCCATCACACGGCACCAGGGGATCAGGCCCAGTCAACGTGTTTAGGAAAAGCAGGTCCTGCTTGACTAACCTGATCTCCTTCTGTGACCAGGTGACTGACCTAGTAGATGAGGGAAAGCCTGTGGATGTTGTCTACCTAGACTTAGTAAACCCTTTGACATATTTTCCCACAGCATTCTCCTGGAGAAACTGGCTGCTCATCGCTTGGACCGGTGTATCCTTTGCTGGGTAAAACACTGGCTCGATAGCCGGGCCCAAAGGAGTTGTGATGAATGGAGTTAAATGCAGCTGGCAGCTGGTCCCCAAGGCTCAGTACTGGGCCTGGTTTTGTTTAATATCTTTATCAGTGATCTGAACAAGGGGATTGAGTGCACCCTCGGTATGCAGACGTCACCAATCTGCGTGGGAGTGTTGATCTGAGGGTAGGAAGGCTCAACAGAGGGATCTGGATAGGCTGGATCAATGGGCTGAGGCCAATTCTATGAGGCTGAACAAGGCTTAAATGCTAGGTCCTGCACATGGGTCACAACAACCCCATGCAACACTACAGTCTTGGGGAAGAGTGGCTGGAAAGCTGTCTGGTGGAAAAGGACCTGGGAGTATTGGTTGATAGGTGGCTGAATATGAGGTGGCTAAGGCAGCCAACAGCATCCTGACTTGTATCAGAAATAGTGTGTCCAGCAGGAGTAGGGACGTGATTGTGCCCCTGTTGTTGGCACTCGTGAGGCTGCACCTCAAATTCAGTTTTGGGCCCCCCACTACATGAAAGACATTGAGTTTCTGGAGCATGTCCAGAGAAGAGTGGTCAGGCATTGGAACAGGCTGTGCAGGGAAGTGGTGGAGTCACCATCCCTGGAGGTGTTCAGAAAACATGTAGATGTGGTGCTTAGGGGCAAGGTTTAGTGGTGGACCTGTCAGTGCTAGGTTAATGGTTGGATTTGATGATCTTAAAGGTCTTTCCCAACCTAAATGATTCTATGATTCAAAGAAATGAACTTCACTCCTATAGATTTGTAGAAAATTACTTCAGAAGGCTCTTCTAGCAGAAAGAACTATGCTGCCAGTCATTAAAGTGAACTTCAAGGGACTCATAGGTGCTGTATATAAATGAATATTACTCTATAGAATTATTTAATCTATATTCCACAGAGGACAAATATAGGACATGAATAAGTCATTGCCAATCCTAACATTTCACTTCACTGCATTCATAGCTGTAATCCACCTACTTTTTATCTACTTATGCATCATTAATGTGTTATTTATTTCAGTCACTTTAGGGATTTATAGCTTTATTACTGCATTCTTATTCTACCTCTGAGAAATATGATCTTTAATTTGAGAAAAAGCCTATTAGTATATAGTTTTTATTTTGTGTTCCATATCTTTGTTAGTCACAGTAAGGCATTACCCACTGAAGCTGAAAACTAAAGCAATCTGGATTTGTTTTGTAATAAATTAGATCAGATTATGCCCAGAGGCTAGAGCAGAAAGAGTTTGTTCAATAATAAGGTTAGTTCATTAAACATTAGAGCATTGTGTTCTCTTCCAGAGTTGCATGTTGATTTCATAAAGAGTAATATTGTTTGCTTCTGTAAGTACATGTTCCTATAAGGCATGGAATTAGCATTTTGTATACCAACCATTGATACTCAAATGAGGGAAAAATACTGCTTCCCTAAAAAAAAAAATCTGTGCAATGGTAAGTACCTGTGAATTACTAAATGACGTATTCTGAATTCCAGAGGAGGAAGGGAGCGGGGAAAATATTGGTGTTATCTGTCTTGTGACAGAGCATCAGCTAATACATCTAATTTGCAGAACTTACACCATCATTTTTACTCCCTTTTCAGGTTGCATAGCTTAAAAGTGTGATGGCAAACAGTTCACTGATTTTGAAAACAGGCTTCAGTTGGACATTTTTATGCCCCTTTATTATTTACAGTTCATTTCTTTTTCATGCACTTTGAAGCAAATTATGGTCACTGCATATGCATGGATAACTAGCAGGACATTCAGCTTGCTAGAATTAATAAGCCAACCAAGAGTTATTTTCACACGTGCCAGGCTTGATATATGGGCTGGACTTTGAAGGTGTTGAAATCCAGTGTTCTGTTCTTAACTCACTGCTGATTAGCTCTAAAAATCAAATGTTCTTCTCAACTTTCATCAAACATTGTTTCACACAAGGAGTTTCAGCTTCTTCTGCTGGTCTGTCACATATTAGTCTGACACTTTTTTCTGTGAAGAACTTTTTTCATGATCCTCTTTGCAAAGTGTATTAGAAGAAGCATACAGTATATTTTAAATGTTAAAATTGCTGGATAGTAGTCACCAGATATGTCACAACAAGCTTTTAGAACGACTGTACTAAATGAATTAGGTTCTTAACAGCTAGCTATACCAGTTACAGTACTTAGAAAAGAAAAAAATGCTAACACATTTGCTTGGCAGTAACTAAAGACAGTCAAAGTTCTAAAGCAATGGAACTGTTAAGTTTAAACTTTGTTAGAATTCAGAATTTCAAAAAAAGTCTGTAAAATTATCTGTTTTAAAATTATGCTGGTTTAAAACCAATATATGCAATCCATGTAAGGCAACCTGGAGCATTTTCTGCCTCCTTCCTCTACAGTAATGAACCAGAACTCTTCATCTCATGGGCTGAGCTCAGATTCTGAAGTATCTTAGGCTCAGGGCAGCAGAAGCAAAAGCAAAGTTTCATGTACAGTCAGTCTTATGTTCTGAAAGTCATCTGATCATGACTTGTTCCAACAGTCATACAGACTGTGACAGTAAATATGGAGAGAGACAGACAGAACCTGTATGAGCCTGCTTTGGTAGTAGCATACCTAGAATCTAAAAAATGAGTGTAAATCAGTTACGCAACCAGACATAGAGAGAAGTGAGAGATGGGTTAGGTTAGTTTGTTTTGCCTTCTGGCCTACCCCAACTTAGAAAGAATAAACCAATGCTTGTCTACAAAATCTATGTCATTTTTTACATATCTGACATCAAAATATCATTTTTGAGAGAACATGGAAGAGCAAACATGTATGCTTCAACTGATGATAATTACACACTGATGATAATTATATTTCTATTATGGAGAAACCTAGTTTAAGGAGAATTTTTTTCCACCTTTTCAGCAGTTGTGCATGAAATCTTGGCTTTACACAGTGTGGAATAAATTGGTTTCAGCACTTTACTACCAACATTCAACTGGACTGGATTGTTCTCATTCAGCTTCAATTATTTAAAAGTTAGTTGCCTGTCCCACACTACTTGGCTAGGCTCTCTCTGCAGCCAAATAGTAATGTTAAAGGGGTCATTTATTAGCCTAAGATTGATATGAAAATTGGGTGAGGTAAATTGTCCTCTTGCATCACTTATTTTTCTTCATTAATTATAAAAAAGATCTAGACAATAAAACAAAACATGGTGACATGAGTGTGAGCCTTTATTGTTGAAGTAAAAAGGAGACATGGGGAAATGGGAACATAGAAATACATGTTACTATTAGGGAGCAAGCTGAATTATATAAATGATTTTGCAATGGACTTGGAAAAGAGTTTCTGTAAAACAGAACAATGTCTGTAGATGGGCAGTAGCACCAATACACGAGTCCAAAAGTTGGGTTACAGAAAGGCAATTGAGGAATCCATTTTGAAATATGATTATCTTATTATGGATTTTTTGGGAATGCAAACTACTTCTTTATCTACAAAATTCTTTTCACCCAGTTCAGAAGAGAGAAGAAATAACACCATAATGGGGCTAAAGACATGTCATGGTTTAGCCCCAGTCAGCAATTAAACACCACACAGCTGCTCGCTCACTCCCTCCACCCCAGCGGGAAGGGGGAGAATTGGAAGAGCAAAAGCAAGAAAACTGATGGGTTGAGATAAGAACAGTTTAATAATTAAAATAAAATAGTAATGGTAGTAATGGTAATGATAACAATAATGATTATGGTAATACTCATAATAACGATAATGATAATATAATAAAAAAGAAAATAATAAGATAGAGGAATGAAACCTGGGGAAAAAAAGGAAAAGGAAAAAAAAACCCACAAGTGCTGTAACCGCTCACCACCTGCTGACTGCCACCACCAGTCACTGAGCCGCGATCGCTGCTTCCCCCGGCCAACTCCCCCCAGTTAATATATTGGGCATGACGTCACATGATATGGAATATCCCTTTGGCCAATTCGGATCAGCTCTCTTGGATGTGCCCCCTCCCCTCCCAGCTTTTTGTGCACCTGGCAGAGCATGGGAAACTGGAAAAGTCCTTGACTAGTGTAAGCGCTACCTAGCAACAACTAAAACATTAGTGTGTTATCAACATTATTTTCATACTAAGTCTAAAACAGCACTATACCAGCTACAGTGAAGAAAATTAACTCCATCCCAGCTAAAACCATGACAGGACACAATTCAATGAATTAACTGTACTGAAGTATGATGTTCAGAAAAGTTTGAACTGCCCTGTCTTGGAGAAGGAGATTGATCTTGACTGTGGTACTGTAAAAATCCTTGCTCTGCAACCAACTGAAGGTCTCATAAATGGTGGACTACGTGAAATAGTCTGTGCTTCATTTGATAATGACAGCAACAAACTTTAATTGTTTTTTTTTCTTTTTGTGATCATGAAGGATATGTGTAAAGATAAGATCAAAGGGGAAGGGAAAAAAAAGATAGAAAAATCTCCAGTATTAGGTCAGTTTGTTAGAACATTGTTAGGACACTTCTTCCACAATGGAGGAAGAAGATGCAACTGAGATGTCCCAAAGATGAAGGCATATGCATGGCAGACATGTCACTGGGCCTGTGGGAGAATTATGCCTTTTTGGAGTGACACTGGGAGGAAACGGAAATACTCTACACCTACCAAAATAGCACTAGAAACTTGACTAAAATGCAATTGATATAATCATCAAAGAAAGAGGTAGCTATAGATTTACAGTATTGAGCAAAAGCTACCTTTGGATTAAAATTTTCTGTGATTAACCAATCAAATATACTGCAACTAGTCCTGCAAGTTTTTTTTGCAACCTGAAGGCAAGGAACAAAATAATAGGTTATTCTAATTGATGGAAGGTTTAAATGGAACTGTTCCCACCCTGACACAATCTATCTTAGGGCACAAATTTGGAAAAAGGGCTTGAAAAATATCCAGAAATATTTTAAAGGACAGTTTTGTTGCCTATGAATTGTCAGCTGCAGACAAAATCAGAATGATTCACTTTTTAAACAAGCTATGTTGGCAGAAATATTTCCACTATTAAAAAAGATTATTTACATGAAAAAGAGTCATAAACGTCTTTCTTTTTTTTTCTTTTCCTTTTTTTTTAATAACACTTTGGAAAACATGGACATGGAGATTTAGTGAGCGTCTGTTTGAGGAGAAAAGAAGCCACCAACCTTTTAGAAGCTTCATCCTATGTAAGAAACTAACAGGCAATACTAAAAAATATCAGTACCATCTAAAATAAGAAGGAAAAGGTCACAAAAATTACTCAAAATCAATAGCAAGATTCTCATGCAGAGAACTTCTGAAAGGAATAAGAATGTATGATGAAGTACCAGGGAAATCTTAAACTATGAGCTACTTCTGAAGTTCAAATGAACACTTTTGGAATGTGCAGAGAAGGAAAATTACCTCAAAGCAAAATAATATTTTAATGTAATTTCAGACAATTTAGTTAGTATTCTTGGCCAAATTAAATGACTGATCTAGTAATATATATTGTGTTTTGCCACAATATGGAAAGGCAAAGCTTCCAAGATACACTGACATATCTCAACATGGTGGTTGAAAACATAACAAGACATCATGTAGCACGTATACAATTGTTTGCTGTAGGAATGCCCCATCAGAGAAGAAAAATTTTCTTGAAATTTCTAAGTGTGTGACACTCATCTAGAATTCAAATTTACTTTATTAGATCTCTCTAAAAAAACTTGGAGTGGAAATAAGCACTTTCTAGTGATAATTTACTCCTTTACTACATGGGAAGAAAGGTTTTTAATGATTTTTTTCGAAAAAAATAATATCAAGAGACTTCAACAGTCTTCCCAGAAGAACATGCTCTAAATGTAATGGAATCAGACAACAGTACCCATTTTCTAACAGCAGTTACTAAAACAATTTGTAAAATGCGTGAAATCAAGCAACAATTTAATAAATCCTACTCCATATAGTCCAGCAGGCAAGAAGACAGGAGTAATAAACCATTAAGAAGCCACTAGGGAGAGTTGTGAAAGGAACAGGAAAATTGTGGAATAAAAGTCTTCCCATGATCTTGATAGCCTTAAAGACAGCACTTAGTATCTCCACTGGATTTTGTTCATTGGAAGTGATGGTGGGGAAACAAAATGAGGCTACTGAAAATGTGATATGTACCAATATGTCATGAAATGCAAGCGTTGAACAGAAAAGGCTTTTCTACAAATGTTGAACGAAAAACATTAAGGACACAAAATACTGGCAAATACTTGTTCCTCATCAGCACTTATCTGCGAACAGCATAATCGTAGAATGTTTGGGTAATGTGCTTTTGTTTCCTATTGTAAATGAATATACAAACCTTGGTTAACATTTACCTGCAACTTTTAGTTAGAGGGAAGAATAAACCCAAGTTATAAGCAAAGATCTGAAATGATGTTGAACATTATCTAAAGTGTAAAGAGTAGGACCTTTTAGAATGGCAATATAACTAGAAAAGATATATTTTGTCAGGAAAAAAGATCACGTTCCATAGCATTGGATGTTAGGCAAGGAGAAGAGGCAAATACTAGGAAAGAAAAGTTGAAAACTTTAAGAGTATCATAATCCTAGTGGAAAATATATTCTTTATAAAAGGATGCATTAGCTAAGTCAAGTTTTCTAGAATGCAGCCTAACAGATTATGCTAAATAGGAATGGAATCATAGAATCATGGTATCATTTAGGTTAGAAAAGACCCTTAAAATCATTGAGTCCAACCGTAAATGTAACACTGCCAAGTCCACCACTAACCCGTGTCCCTAAGCACCACATCTATACGTTTTCTGAACACCTCCAGGGATGGTGACTCCACCACTTCCCTGCACAGCGTGTTCCAGTGCTTTCAGTAAAAAATTTTTTCCTAATATCCAATCTAAACATGCCCTGGCACAACTTGAGGCTGTTTCCGTTTGTCCTATCACTTGTTACTTGGGAGAAGAGACTGACACCCATCTTGCTATAACCTCCTTTCAGGTAGTTGTAGAGAGTGATAAGGTCTCACTTCAGCCTCCTTTTCTCCAGGCTAAACAACCCCAGTTCCCTCAGAACACTTGTGCTCTAGAGCCTTCACCAGATTCGTTATCCTTCTTTGCTCCAGCAACTCAGCGTCTTTCTTGTAGTGAGGGACCCAAAACTGAATACATTATTTGAGGTGCGGCCTCACCAGTGCTGATTACAAATGAGAACTAGAAAGAAGAATATAGTACAGCAATAAATCATCATATTAATATATGCTAGTTCAAATGACATTATATTGTCTATTGATTCTTCTATCATCACTTTAAGCATAAAATTTAGTGTTTATAACAATATAAATAAAATTTATAATTTGGTCATCAGTGATTTTCTGTATAAAACTGCTTTTTTACTGTTGTGATTTGCCTTATTCAAGTGCAACTAAAGTATAAAATGCAATCAGAATGTTCGACGTCCATATCATGGATGTATTTAATCACTGAAGTGGAACTTCTGGTGAAAGGTACTTTCCTATCTGAAAAATTCCATTAAGATATTGAAAACAAAGATGATACTATTCCATATCTTAGAGGCCAAAAGCTCTTTGCAAATGAATCAAGCATAACAAATGACTCCTAGATATTTACAGGTTTATGAGGAAAAATAATTTTTCTCTAATTAGAAATAAGTAGGACTACATCCTGTTCCAGGAGAGAACTGACTGTACTTCAGGGTGAAAATTTAAACTGATTTACCCTCTCTATTTCAGAGAAGAAACTGTTACTTATAAATCCTGACTGAAGAACAAGACAGATCTGTTTTGAGACTGTACAGGTAACTCTTGTGGATAGTAAGTCATATGGAATTTGTAGGTAGTTGAAAAGATCAGGAAGATGCAGTAAAAATAGAGAGAAAAAAATGGCACGTGGAGAACTGACAGACAGTTAGTCAAAACTTCACACAGACATTCATTATCGGATCTGATATCAATCTACATTTCCTTCCCAACTCCTTTTTCTCCTTTTTCATCTCCTGGCTGAACTTAGGGAGCTAAAGCCATAATTTGTTTTCATACTTTTCTATTGCATATTATTATAATAGCCACAAAGGAATGCAATAGCAAAGGTGTAGGCAACAACTGGATGTCTTTAATTCAAATTGCAATTACCCTGATCATAAGGAGTAACAGCAAGAAGAGTAGAAGACCCTGAGAAAGTTTTCATGACTGTACTGTCCTTGAGTACAAATATCACAGAAGTCCAGACCATCCTACTAACCCACCAGACAAGCTGGTGACAGTACAGTGTCAAAAGTCTTGCTTAAGGGAAGATAGCGTTCATTGCTCTCCCCTCATTTACTGAGCTAGTAATTTAATTGTAGAAGTCTGTTAGGTTGGTCAAGCACAATTTCCTCTTCATAAACCCATGTTTACTATTCCAAATCACTTTCTTGTCCTTTTGGAAAAATCTCCAGAATTATTTATTCTGTCGCCTTCCCAGGAACTGAGGTGAGGCTGACCAGCCTGTAGTTCCCCAGATCCTCCTGAACGTAAGACTGACATTTGCTTTCTTCTAGTCCTCAGTCATTCCATGAGATTCTTAGAAGAGAGTCCCTGAATAGGCCAAGGTTTTTCTCTTCTGAAGTCCAGGCCTGTGATCCTGCTGTTTGCCTGCTTCCCTCCCTTCAGGATCATGAACTCCACCATCTCACAGTCATGGCAGCAAAGGTTGCCCTCAGCTTTCACATCCCAGACTACTTGGATTAAAAGGAAGCTTAGACAGCTTCTTTAAAAGTAGAGACATATTTCAGGTTATTGTGCATCTAACTAGATGATAACATACCTGAGATAAAGTTTTTATTCTGTAGCTTTAAAACAAATTCATGTACAGTGCCCACAGGTACACTTGTAAATAAATACACACTCACAGTGTCTAAGAAAGCCCAAAAGAGATCTGTGTAAAAAAAGAATTCATTGCTTTTTTTGCCTTTGTTGCCCTAAGGAAATAGGATGTCAATGTTAAGAAATGTATATAAATGGGAAAAAAATGTATTCATGGATTGTAGTATTAGTATTTGTTGCTTTTAACGCACTTTTGATGCCTGCTGTGTTCAAACTTACACAAAAACTTTGGAAAAGTTATGACAGAAATGCTGGGCATGATCACTGAGATAGTATTAAACTGAAAGATTGTGAATTATGCGTTATAAATATAAATAAGGTATTTACATTTCTTACAAATATCTGGCCAAAATTTGTTGTGTGTTTTGTGTAATAAGACTCCTTCACTTAGACTGGGTCATTAATTTATATTCCAGACATTCAATACTATATATCAGAACAATGACCCTTTTCTCTCTCCCTGCAAGTCCTAGATTGAAGCATAAATTTATTTTGATTGAATCTGCTTTCTCTGGATAACATGTGTTAGCCCTGCAGAACTTATTGTCAGAATTTAGTATAACCTTCAATGCAATTCTGGAATAATCAGAGAGACAGACATAGACTACTCCATTAAAATAAAATCTAGTGAAGCCATAGTGGTTGCATTATTATGATGACTAACTGCTAGAGAAACAGGAAGAGATTGGTGTTTCTTTGATAGTATAATATATATAGTAATAGTATTTTCCTCTTAGAGTTTCCAGAATGGAAGAGGCCACAGCCTTCATAAAACATGTCCACTTTGATTTTGTTTAAAAATAAACACAGAGTAGAATAGCAAAAATCTGCTACTAGTATTGTCAAGAAATATTTTTTCTGTGTTTCGTTATATACCTTACATTTTTGAGGAGATATTTTTTGTCCTCTGTAGCATACTGTTGTGTCTTTTTGTGATATCTTTACTAATAAGTATTTATTCTCATTCAGTAAGCACACCTTTATAGTGATCAAAGCCTTCTTAATGATGACAATGTCAAAAAGAACATTCCAGCAGATGCACTTATCACTTATGTCAAGTCAATTCAAGAGGTTTTTCATCCCTTATCTCTGTCATGACTTAAACTGCCCTTGCCCATAGCAGAAATAAGGTTGTCAAACTGAATTTTCAAATTTATCAGTTTAAAGCCTCTTTTTAGGGCAAAGTTATCTGTATTGAATTAATTACACAAACACATAGATCTATGCTTTATCTACAGTCTGAACAGACTGGGAGCAGGTGGATGAGGTGACTTTCTGACCTGCCTCAGTACATTCACTGCAGCATTCCTAAGAAATAATTGATTTTTTTTTTCTTTTTTTCCTTTTCTTCTCCAACCACTGTGTGCTTGGCTGTAAAAAAGCTGTGTTTCAACTCACCATTAAGTCTGACAAGGGAAAAAGAGATTAACAGATATTTCAAAAAAGTTAAAATGCAGTTTTATTTTGAGAAGACATTCTTTAATAGGAAAAGTAGAAAAGAACGGCTTTCATATCACTTCAGATTCACTAGACTTATTTGAGTAACACAAAACAAAGTCTGAAAAATTCAGTCATTCACCCTCCATGGGAATCAGTTCCCTTGAAAACAATCTCTTTGCAACAAGCTGTTGAAAGGTAGCTTTTAAAATGAACATTATGGAATTTCACACTTCACCAGCTAAACGTTGTGAGAGTCTAGTGATAACGTGACAGAGTATTTGCCATTTTCCTTGTAGATATTTCAACCTTCATTAATTAGTTTTCTTTTTCTTTATTGGTGTTCATCACCCCCACACCCCAGTAATAAAAAGGTATCATAGACAGACAAAATATTAAAAAATATTCAGAATACATTGTTCTAGTGGACTGAATACAACCACCATAGTAATAGAGTTGTCTGGGCTCTGTTTTGTTTTCTGATGCATGGAATCAGAAATTAGCAATAAGATGACATCATGAGAACAAGGAGAAAGGATTAATTTCATATCCAGTTCATATTTTCACTCCTGTTCTTGTCTTGGGCCTGAATACATTTTGTCCCGTTTTGCTCTTATTATAGTATAGCCTTATAACTGTTGTGAGACTAGATAAACTCTCTGCCATTTTTCTTCTCATTTTAAAGGGGATCAGTGAAAGAAATGAAATAAAACACTGTGGAAGTAAATTATGTATTACAGTTGACCATTAAAAAGATTTTAACACATACAAAATGCAGGAAAAAAAATCTTCCAACACAAAAGTCTTAAGACCATGAAAACAGTTGTCTTGATCCATTAGGCATGAAGGAAATTTAGCACAGGTGAAATGGTGTTGTGGTGGCACCCTTGCCAGCAGTCAGATGCCTACCCAGCCTCTCTCTCAGTCCCCCTCTTCAACAGGACAGGGGGGAAAAATAGGGTGGAAAAGCTGTGGGTAGAGTTAAAGACAGAGAGATTAATTAAAAATGACTGTCACAAGCAAAACAGACTTGACTTGGGGAAAATTCATTTAATTTATCGCCAATTAAAATAGAGTAAGGTAGTGAGAAACAAAGCCAAAAACTAACACCTTCTCTCCCCACAACCCTCTTCCAAGGCTCAACTTCACTCCTTCCTTCCCAACTCCTCTTCCTCCCCCCTCAACTCCAAGTGGCACAGAGGAGGTGGAGCATTAGGAGTTGTAGTCAGCCCATAACAGCTCCTCTCTGCAGCTCCTTTCTCCTAACACTTTTCCCCTGCTCCAGCATGAGGTCCACCATGAGCTGCAGGGAAACATCTGCTCCACCGTGATCTCTTCCAAAACTTCCACAGGCTGTAGGGAAATCTCTGCTTCAGTGCCTGAAACACCTGCTGCCAAAACCTTGCCACCTACACCCAGTGCACGTGCAAACAACATTAGTTTGTTTGACCATTTCTATTATATCTCTGGGCACTGTTCTCAGAATTCATACTGACATCCTGGTTTTTGCTCCATTCCCAAAGTATACCAGTGAATACATGCTTGTGCACCATGAGGCAGAATGAGGAAAAGGAATCAGATTCTTTGCCCATAGTTAGGACATACTGAACATAATTCATAACATCTACTACTACTTTTTTATTTTTCCCTTTACTGACACAGTCTAGTCTCATTACATTGGCTACATTTGTTCAATATGACTTATGAAACATAAACTCTTTAGGCTAAAAATGACCACATTATCTCATCATAAGTGAGGAAGGTAGACATTGCTCACATATCATCAGTCTCAGAAGAACAAGGATGGTTCTCTGTGTGATATTGAATGTAGACTTACACCTACAGCTAAGGGCTTACCTTGAGCTGCAGGCAGGACCCAATTTTCCAAAACCTCAAAAACCAAGTATCTCTGAGTTAATTTGGTATACAAATGTAGCTAGAGTGAGTGGACAGTTTCACTGGTTTTATTTTACTGCCCGTTTTGCCGGAATGGATGAACGCTGTACTGATTACATGACCATAACAGAAGAAGTTAGCCACAGAGCATGATGCCAAAACCATGTCTCATTAGCTGCCAGTTAATGCTATGACTTTGGATTCTCTCAAATATAGAAGCTTAATGGAAAATGGAACAGCATACTTAATTCAGGGCTATATTATGAGGTAGGAATAAAAATTACCTCTTTACTTCTATACCATTTAGCTCATAATAAGGATAATCTGTGAAATATTAATAAAAATGATTGAATATTGAAATCTTTTAACATGCTAACCTAAACCAAACTAGCTTTTTTTGAGATATTTTCCACTTAATGGTAGTTTTGAACTCTTATGTATGTTTTTACATGTAGAAAAGATTCTTGTATTAAAAGGTCTTAACATTGAGCTATAATGATACCAAAATGAAAAGGCAAGTATTCAACTCTAGAATTCTTCAGCATTTCCACAAGTTTTGCAGAGGTTCTTACTAATGCAGAAACTCAGAAGAGCATTTGTGGTATCTGAGTATTTTTAAGTGTTCCCTTGGCAGTAAGATTTATGCCTTCAAGATAATGAAGTAAAAGATTATTTGACACTGGAATTATGTAAATGCTTTTTATGGCAATTGGCAATAAAAGGCAATGATTCAAAACTAGGGGTGGCTTACTTACAGAGGATGTGAATATATTTTTTTTTTCCTTTTAGAGTTCATGTTGATAGTAAAAAAATGTATTTTTTCCAAAATCTAAATTAAATGCCTCATTTTTCTCTAGATATTGGGAAGAATTAATGCACTTTCTTTTTAAATCCTGTTCCCAAAAATGAAGCCTGTGGCAATGTCTGATCTCCTCTGGATCAGACAACTTAAGATCCTTCAGTATTTCTGCATGGATAATGTTTGCTAGTCAGTATTTCTGTATAGATAACGTTTTCCAAACATCTGATAATTTAAAGACATGTTTTCTGGACTCTGCCATTGGTTCAGATTCTCAAATTATAGTGCCCAAAACTCAATGCAGAATTTCTGTGCAGGATTTACCAGTACCCGGCAGAGCAGAAAGATTTCATACATTACCAACCTTCTTATACTTCTAAGCTTGGTGTTTATCTTTCTTATAACTTTATTACAATGTCAGTCAATGTTCATATTTTTGTCCATTTTAATCACAACCCTTTTCTGCAGGATTGCACGTGGCCAAGCATTTCTCATCCTGGATATATGTAGGTGATTATCTGCACCTCAGTACAGAATATTTCATTTTACCTTGTTGGACTGTGGCCTACTTTTTTTGACCATGTCTCCAATTTGTCAAGATCATTTAACATTTTAATTCTGATATCCAACATGTTTGAAGCCCATCCCAGGTGGGATTGTCTGCAAATTAACAAGCATACTTTTTGTTCCTTCATCCAAGTTGCTAATTAATATATCAAGTATCACCAGACCTAAAAAGAACCTCTGGATCCTACTCAATATTTCTTTTTGGTTTGGAAGTTGATAACTACAATCCAAAACCAAATTTTCATGTTTTCTTCTTACATCTGAAATAGTTTAAACTCCCCATGTCAGTAAGTGAGACATCTGCAACTTTACACGAATCAACAAAGTTTTATAAGGTTTGACACTCTTTATTTTAGATTGAAAATGATAACAACAGCTATTTCAATCTTATTTATTTCTGAAAAATCTATACTGGTTGTTACCTCTTTCTTGACATCTAAGTGTTTCTAAATTATTTCTTTGAATAACAACTGTCTGTATTCCTTATGTACTTCTTATAGTATAGGCACAATGCTTCTTTTTTCAGGTCTTCTGGAAACTTCTCCTACCCTCCCTAGTTTCCCAGAGAAAATGGATCTGTTTTCTAGGTGCTCCTCTGTGAATTTCTCCAGATACAACTGATTTGAAAACATTTAATTTACGTAAGCACTCTCTAAACTGCTATTTCCTTGGTACTGCAAGCCAGCTCATCACAGCTGACTTATTTTGTGAAGACTAAATTAAAAAGGCTTTAAACATGCTGTCTTCTCAGCACCAGCTTTCCTTTTCTGCTGAATAGCAAACTGACTTGTCTGCCATTTCTAGAGATATTTGTAATGAAGCCATTTCTATATTACCAAGCCATTGGAATTTTTAAATATATTTTTCTCATTGTTCATTACATTACTTGACTTAACAAGGTTTACACAATTCTTTTACATGTAGTCATCTCTCCAGATTAAATTTTCAGTACTTTTCCATTTTTCAGGATTTCACAATACAGCCCAGCTGATCCTAGCTTTATGCTGCTTGAAATAATTTGTGCTTGTGCCTTTGATGCTGTTTAAAGATCTCCCAACTACCCTAAACTTTTTTTTTCCCATGTATTTTCCATGGAAATTTCTCCATTTTTTCTCTTATTTAATGAATTTTGCTCTTGTGAAGTCTTTTTTTTTTTCCTTTTCTCTGTTCATTTGCTGCAAGAAATGCAGATTCTATATGGTCATTGTGTTGTGTTCTGCTTTCCCATTCTCATTAATAGAATAATGTCAGAAAGGAAGCCTTTCTGAGACTGGGTTCACACATTGACTTCAAAGGCTCTATCCTCAGTGAATAGCTCTTTCAGGACCAAGATCCAAGGTCAAGATCCAAGGTACTTACTTATCCAAGTAAGTATTCTTACTATAGCTAGAGTACTAGTCTAGAGGGATCCTTCTGACATCTGTATATAGGTTTTAGTCATAGAGGCATACTCTATGTACCTTCATTAAGGAAAAGGATTTAATTTGGAGTTTCAAATTTACCCACATCTCTAGGCTTTTCTCCATATTCTATAAAGATCAATTTTTCATTTACATTTTTTCTAGCAAAATATAAATATCTGTTAATGTGACTGATTTTTTTTTTTCCCTGAAAATTGAACTACCTCAAATATAAACATTTTTGTAAGCTTGAAATGCTGGGGCTTTTGCATTTGAAATCATCTTACATGCAGAAACCATGTTTTCAACACACAGTTTTTAAAATGGAAATAGACTAATAGAAAAAGGGTTTCATATTATTGAAAGTTGAGTTTCTACTGAAATTACATGTCAAGGTTTTCTCCATCATTTTGCATTTCTAATTGTATTGTAAAAGTATTCACTAGAGACAAATACTACAAATGTAAATTATAAAGAACATCTCTTTATCTGAGAAGAAAAATAAGTTCTAATACATATCCTTTCACTCTGACTGAAGAGATTTTATTCCCCTTGTCTATCTCCCCCTTCTTTCCCAAAAATAATGAATGAGCCTAGGTAATAATTTTTTTTACAGCTCAATCACGTACAGCACCTCCTTTACAATATTTTCAGAAGCAAGTTAAATGTTCATCTAAGTGAATGAAAAACTTGTCCCAGTCAAGACACTGGGAATTTCTACCAACTATGTCCAAATTTAGAAGATAAACACAAGGTAGACACTGACAGCAAAGATCACCCTTGAGGATATTCAGAAGAAAATCTATCATCTGTAAAACTGAAATGATAACAACCATTACCTACCAAGGACATATTCCTTGTCAATTATCTAAAAGAGAAAATGTATTTACTAAAAAGAAAAACTGTGACTGTCAGGCTGAAAAAAAACCAAACCAAACCAAACCAAACCAAAAACCCAAAAAACCCAAAACCAAAACAAAAAAAACCCCAAACAAACAAACAAAAAAACCACAAAAAAACAAAAACCAAGCAAACAAACAAACCAAAAAACAAGCAAGCAAGCAAGCAAGCAAGCAAACAAACAAACAAACCAAACCCAACCAAACAAAAAAAACCAACCCAACAACCCAAAACCCTACTTAAAGGAAAAAAAAAAAAGACTTTCTTAACATT
Organism: Sula dactylatra; assembly: GCA_013389905.1. Taxonomy (NCBI): domain Eukaryota; kingdom Metazoa; phylum Chordata; class Aves; order Suliformes; family Sulidae; genus Sula; species Sula dactylatra. Next base: position 8,597 of record WEKW01027015.1, on the reverse strand, counting down.
GACAAGCTTAGTGACTAAGAAGATTTTAATAGACCAGAGTAGTGGGACAGTTTGAAAACCTATTGTGTGCTATAGCCTAATTATCTGTTTATGAAAGGGGCTACCTTTTTCTTTTGTACATTGAAAAAAATTAAACACATTTAAAATCAGAAAGTTTTTGTAAAAAAACCCTAGTTTCTGATATCTTCATGATTTAATATAGTAATCAGCACATTTCAAACTGCTCATTTTCACAAATTCATATGTTTCATTGCATAACGAAAGTTCTCAGGGAGGGGAAACATTCTCATTTCTGTTAATTGGTAACTTTATAAAGCTATTCTGTTGACCAATAATATATTTAGGAAAACTGCATGATGAAAGCTATATATATATACAATGGACTCCCATTTAATGATAATTTCTGCTTTAATTCTTTCTATTCTATTATGGTATTTAGAGATAGCATTAAACACTGGATGAAATAATGGCCATCCCTATCCAAAATGATTGACTTCAAACATCTCACTAAACAAGTATATCATATAAGTGTGTATGTGTATATACTTATCCAAGGACTATATAAGGACATAATGTTTAATGCAGCATTGAACATTATTTCCTTATTTATGCCTGAACTTTTATTTAAATTGTGTAAAGCAGAAACTCCAACCCACTCCACGAGACATTACACACACAAAAAAAAGGAATGTTGTCCTTTTCCCAAATTGCTTATAGTCCACAAATAATAACAGGCAGGTGCTTCAAATATCTTGAAGCACAAGACAGATAGGAGGTATTTACAGATCTTGTGATAAGCAGTAGTGTTGTGGTTTAGCCCCAGTCAGCAACTAAGCACCACACAGCCGCTCGCTCACTCCCTCCACCCCTGTGGGATGGAGGAAAGAATCGGAAGGGCCAAAGTAAGAAAACTCATGGGTTGAGGTAAGAACAGTTTAATAATTAAAATAAAACAGAAATAATAATAATAAAATAATAATAATAATATAACGAAAAGGAAAACAATGAGCGAGAGAGATATGAAACCTTGGAAGAAGGGAAAGAGGGAAGAAAAAAAACCAAAACAAAACCAAACAAGTGCTGCAACCGCTCACTACCTGCTGACCGACGCTGCTGGTCCCTGAGCCAGGATTGCTGCTTCCCCCGGCCAACTCCCCCCAGTTAATATACTGGGAATGATGTCACATGATATGGAATATCCCTTTGGCCAATTCGGATCAGCTCTCTTGGTTGTATCCCCTCCCCTCCCAGCTTCTTGTGCACCTGGCAGAGCATGGGAAACTGGAAAAATCCTTGACTAGTGTAAGCACTGCCTAGCAACAACTAAAACATCAGTGCATTATCACATTATTTTCATACTAAGTCCAAAACGCAGCACTATACCAGCTACAGTGAGGAAAATTAACTATCCCAGCTAAAACCATGACAAGTAGTCACAGAGCATCAGTAGGATTGTTTGAAACCTGGATTGATTGACTAGGAAGGCTCCAGGGACTGTGGGATTCCTAAACTTTAACAACATAGAGACACCTCTTGGAACAAAAACACTAGAGATGGGAATGGAAATTAGTTTTTCTTATAAAGGATACTCCTTTGAGGATGTGTGTGAGTGAAGTCTTATGTTAGTGCATGTATTAGATCTCAAACACATTTAATGTCCTCTCACTGAAAACTAACTGAAGCAAAACGTTCCTCAGAGCCCTTTTTTGGCTAGAAATGAGTAAGGTGAAGATCTTAAGAGTCTTTCAATGAGGCTGATGTGAAAACCACAGACACATGAATGTGGCAAGACTTCATTGCTTCAAAATATTTTCAGAAGTCGGGGGAGAAAGGAATGCCTCAGGTAAATGAAGCAGCAAGCAAGTTTTACAAAACTGTGTCAGGATATATTACCAAACTAAAATGAAGAAGGTATCAGAGTCTGTGACTGCTCCTTTATCTTTTTTAGCTGCTGGGAATCACAACAGAAAATAGTGCAGCAAATGAGTACCTACCTGAGTATGCAGGTGGGTGTGTGTGCACTTTAATAGCATAAAAGACTTTAAAGGAAAAATATCATACAAAAGAAAGAAAGTATAGGTTGTTCATTATCAGGATAACACTAGTAAGATGAGGATATTTAGTGGTTATGTGTTGGAAAAATGAAAAAAAAAAAGAGTTCTATTAAGTTGTAAGTCTACAAGCTTGGAAAAAGCCAGCAAAATCCCTGCTGAGAACTGAGACACAGGTGCACAAATGCAAAAGGACTCTGTATTGAATTTGAACATTGGTTTAAAAAAAAATCTATGGAAACTTGGTGCAGGTCATCAGTTTCTCTATGTTCCTTTACATCTGCACTGTATAGAACAACAAAGATTTATTTTGGTGAGGTTTGTTAATATACAGTGTGGCTGGATCCCACGATCCACAAGGTATGAACCATCTCTGAATGTGGGGACTGAACAAGTCCAGTTCAATCTTTCATGGCTGTAAAAAGAGCTACCCATTGAGCCAAATTTCCTCAGTTCCTGGAACAAAAATCAGCAGGGGTAAGGAAAGTGTTGTCTGAAAAAGCTTTTAACAGTTAGTCTGGCAATTGGCTGTGTTTTTAATGTTTGGCTGTTCCAAACTGGCCAAACCTGTTGCCAGCATAGCTCAACATGCTAATCACAACAGTAGTGTAGAATACAAATGAGTTTCACAAGAGAAAAAGAAATGACATTAAAGAGGAAACTCAAGCAACTGTTCATACATGCTACAAAATATATGATGTATTTAACTCTGGACAAAAATGTTCGTGTCAGAGAATATAGTCCAACTGATATGTTTATATGAACACTCAGAGATGCTTGAAATATCAGAAAAACTTCAGGGTTGTTTAATATTTTGATGACACTGACCCAGATAGACTATAATAGATATATAGATATAAAGAATACTTATTAGCTCTTAGAAAGCTGAAGAGCGTGGATTGTCTTTTACATGCATTGATAATCAGCTTGAAAACAATCCAGGATGGAATACATGTTTATAAACTTTGCTGATATCAAGGAATTTATAAGTCAGCTGAAACACTAAGAGTCATGGAAGTTATAGGCTAGGTTAAAGCATCACTCAATTCCAATAATACTCTGTACTATGTTTTAGTAAATTCTATGTTTTGTTTCCACATGTCCATTAGAGTGAAGAGTTCAGGAAGAAACTGAGTCTATGGGAAGTTCTAAAATTTTTTTTTTTTAATTTTTTAATCACTCCCTCCAAACATCTCCATACACATGGCCAATTAGAGCTCTTCAAAACAACATTATTCTCAGTGAGACAATACCTGTATGGTTATTATCATTCTTTCCAGCTGGATTTGACAACTAGCAAACCTCAAATAAAATATGCTTAACTTTAAGTGTGACTGCTGATGTTGAACATGGTATTGGTTCTGCTGCTCTGAAGACTATAATATAATGTAATAAACACATGTAAAATGCCAATCACTCCTCACCTCCTTCTTCAAAACAAATTAAAGAATAATTAGAGTTGTTCAAAACTCCCACAAATTCTCCACAAATAAGGATTTAATGTAATTTTATAACTAATTACTGAATTAAAAGTCAAAGTCAATATGTTGAAAGTAAATTAGAGAATTACATTCATTCACTGGAATATTGAAATAAAATTCTAAATGGTTACATATTTTCATGTTTTCAATGTGCCACAGTTTGTTTATGCTAATTAGAGCTATGCGTATAATGGGGCAAAAAATGCATGCTATCTTTTGCCAAAACATATCCTTCATTAATCTGTATCACTTGATTATTTATGTGGAAGGAAATTTAGCATGTCAAAATACTAATTTTGCATTTTGAATTCTTTCTTTAATAGGACTAAAAAACCAGCTCAAATCTGAAGCTAAGCAATTTGTTTAATTCAGTGGCATTTCAGTTTTTTGTAATTGCCTACAAAGAGAAAAACTGTTATTTACACAGTTTTATTGGAAACATAAAGTGCAAAACAGAATTGTAAAATGTATTTGATGTGTTGACAGAATAAAGCTAAAATTTCAGTCAGAAAGGGAACACAGTATTCTCTATGCATGTAGAAAGATAGAAGAAACAGTCTAAAATGATCAGCAAAAATATATTTTACAATATGATTTAAATCATCATTACTAGATTCAAGAGTCATCAACTTCAGGAGTTTCAATCAAATGAATTCCTAGTCATGTTAAATCAGATACAGGAAGAATATCACAAAGAAAAAAGTAATCCAAGCTTTCCTGTCTCCAGGTCTCAGAAGGACAACACCGCATTATTCACCTCTCAGCATTAGAATAGAGCTTGGTTATGTGGTGTGGGTTTTTTAGTTTGTTGTTTGTTTGTTTGTTTGTTTTTAATTATTTTCTTGCAGATTAAACATGTAATAATATTTGGGACATATTATTGCAACAAGGGGAGATACTTCAGCAAATTCCATTACCACAGAGCTATGCGACTTCATCCTTAATATACATGTGGTCCTAGAAATCACCTGTAACAATTTGAACTTCACTTGATATCCTTTGAAACCCAGTGGCCTGGCAATTTAGTAAAGCAAAATTTCATGCAGTAAATATATTTCCAGCTTTACTTGCACCAATTCAAGTGTGTTTTCTGCTTGATGTTAACCAACAGAAGTAAAAAATGAGAAAACAAAAAATCTTTCTTGCAACACACAAGAAATTAAGATTAACAAATGTTTGGACAAGATTTTATCTGAAAGTTTATCTCAAGTTATAACATTACAAAAGCCATATCATATGCTATGGTTAAAGCTCTTATTTTTATGGCAACTTATGGCATAGGAATTTTTCCGAGGATAGAACCTTAATGTAGAATTATAGTTTTTGCATTATTTTAAAAAACTGCAGATCTATGGATTATGAGAAAAGCATCATTTCATCTTGCAATTTCAATCGCATGTCAATCACATGTCATTCCTAATAAAATTTCTCATGTGAGGATAAAATACCTTCTGGGATTTGAGGAATGCAGTCTTACAGTGTTTTAATTCAGAGATCACATCTAAAGTGACCTAAAATTTTATACTGTATTTCTCATGCTGAATGTTATCATGTCAGTCTTAAATATTACTTGCAAGGAAAAAGAAAAAAAATCCCATTTTATTTGTTGACTGTCAGGTAGGTATGGACGCATGAAGAAAAAGTTAGTTCTCATTTAATTATATACACTATAATATATTTTTATTTAATATCTAATTGTGCTATCCTTATTTTTACAGTAACATTTCAGAAAATAACTTCATGAAGTTTATAATTATTATAATTTATTTCCTTATATTTCAGAGTTTGCTATCACAAGTAAGAAGCTTGCTTTTCAGTTTTGCAGGGGAAAGGGGATTCTTTTTTGAGTAAAACCTGCAAGATAAGGGTTCACATGGCCATTTATGTAGCTAACTGTTTAAAAAGAGGGTTTTTTTCTCTTAAACACATGCTTGAATGAAAAGCACATTGCTAAAAATGGTTAATTTATATTAATGATCCATCAATACTGGCATGCAGCAAAAGGGGAGAAAAAACAGTAAAAAAGATTAAAAGATGAAAAAAAGCAAAGCAGTAATAAAGTTTAAAAAATCAAATAAGAAAGAAGAAATCAGTGCATCTCAATTGATGATTTAACTGAAATGAAACAAGGGAAATGCTAAGCCACGTTTCTTGCATCAACTGGTTTCAAATGGAATATAATCACATTTCTAAAAGAAGTAGGATTGCATCCTGCCAAAGTCGCTGAAGTCCTGCCTTGTGATTCATGCTTTCACAGCAAGCTGTCCTAAGCTATGATCCCTTTCACATGATACTTTACATGGTGCAGCTTTTTCTGTTTGGGCAAATACCTGTGGCTATGTCTAGAGCAGTGTCCTAAGTGGTGATGGGGTTTGGGCACCGGTGATCAGCCGGCTGTACTGCTAAATTCTTGTTGCAGGTGTAATGATAGAAATCTGGCATGCTTTTGGGCAATGCCAGCTGGCACCCTTCCAGACAAATCATGAGCAAGTCTGGGGGGGTTAATGCAGGTCAGGGATCATTCCTAAAAGGTTAAATGCAGCTGTCTCATTTCAGAGTCTGGGACAGTTTAATCCTATAGTCACAGCCAGACTCTGCCAGTTGGCATGAGCACCAAAGAACCTCTTTTCTATATTGTTTACTATTATAGTTATAATAGTCTTTCCCTGTATGCAACACTACAGTTTCTGAAAAGCACTGGAGGAGTAAAGTCACTTTGTTTGTAATATTTCCAATAATGAAATCTTAACAAGATCACCCTGAGTTTTCTCTGTGTTTAGGGAAAAACTGTCTGACAGAGCACAATGAATGTGATATATAATTCATGCAGATTACAGGTTTCCGTAAGAACCAAGTTAACTGGGACTGTATTCAAAGTTTCAACATCTCTTCTCCAAAAACAAAATCATAATTTAGCTACAGGGAGATCATTGAAAAAGCAACAAAAAATTAAACTGATGTGGAACTACCATCTTTTCTTTCACAAAAAATCAAAAAGGACTAAAGACCTAAGTTCACAACATGGAGAATTTCAGCATTTCCATATTAACAATTCATTACTCCATACGATGTGCAAGCAAAGAACTGTTCACTAAAGGCATCTATGAATAATTTAAAACAGTATATAATTCTAAGCTTTTTGCAATTTGAGAAAGCACAGGTCATGGTAAAATGGGTTAATTAGCTAGGTGGCCAGGTATAATTTACCATAGAAGGCAGAGTTCTAACCTACCAATATTTTAAAGAATTTTAGAACAAGGGAGATACAATATCTTCTATAGAGCTGTTTACTTAAGACTCTGAAATTTATTCTTAAATGCCTCCTAGTTTATGTGAGAAAACATTATGAACTGCCTCCAAGTGCTGTAGATCAAGTCTTATAGGAGGTTCCTTATTATATGAATCCGGAGTGGTAATTCAGTGTTAATGCAGGATGAGGGCCTCTTAGAGCTATAGAAAAGATCATGGTATCATAGACATCCGGTGAAAATTCGTTTCTTTCTCCACACTTTAACTTACACTTGCACCACTTTTTCTTCATTTTCAAACACATTAGTAAGCTTCCATGCAGTTTTTCTCATTGTATTTCCTGTTTTATTATTGTCCCTGTGTATTTTTTATGTTTGTGTGTATGTTTATATATATTCTTTCTAACACAGTACAGATAAAAAAGTCTATTGCAGAAAAATATGAAATATCATTTTTCACTGTAATGCTATATTTAAGGTCTTCACATAAAACTTTATAAGTTACTCATAAATGCAGCTACTATTTTATAGCAAGAGGTATAAAGAATGTGCGTCATGAACAGATTTGACTCAAAGAATTTTAACCACCTCCTGACTTTGCTGAAGTTTAGAGAAAAAAGATGATAAAGCTTTGCTGAGATAACACATATTATTAAAAGACATGTAACAGCTTTTACAGACAACAAAAATTGTTTTGTTTTGGAAGATAACAAGTAAAGTGGTTTTATATGAACTCCAGCTAATTTTGTTACAACATAAAAAGTTTGATCCACTGAGAATTTTCTATCCAAATAAGAGACGTCAATTATCACTGTGGAAATTAGGTGACATTCAAGGTTGGTATATGGCAAACCCACATCTGTCAGTCTTTATTTGAATGTCAATAATACACATAATTCCAATGAGAGGAGACCTTGCCTGAGGAATGGAAATTCTAAGCCTGTCAGAAGACAATTTCTTTTACAGCCAATAGAAAATCATTTACCCATGTTTAAGATTTTATATCTGTGTTATTTCAGGTATAACAGCTGGGTTTAGTGCAATGCTTTATGTTTTTTTTCTTTTGCTAGCGGAGTATAGAATTGGTAAGGAACAAATCACACAAAAGGAAGGGGGAACAAAGAGGTAAGGAATCATAACTGTAGTAGTTCATCAGAACTGTAGTAGTTCATTCCAGTTCATTTTCAACTGAAACTGATTTAAAAACATCCACATAAGGAAGAGAAAGAACCCACAAGAAACCTTTTAAGTATGCTGAACTTAACTACTGGACTTAAGGCAAATGCCCAGTTAACACAGTCCTGAATGTCAAGCAATTTGCATGTAGAGTTTGTAATTTTGTACTTTTTATCTGAACGACTAAAAAATATTCCCTTCCTAGACCCAGATGTTTCTGAAACAGCTTATGTTCATAGCTAAGCTGAATTGTTGAGTTACTCATCCTGTCTCCCTGCCATCTTTTGCAAAGAAAAACTAATTCTGACACTCAGTGAGGTGGATGGACCCAAGAAAGACTGAGGTCAGAGCTGAGGTGTTTAGAGTCCCACTGGCCAGGCAGAAGGATAAGAAAACAAATCAGTCTCTTCTTCCTTTCTTCTTTATCTTCTATTTAACAATAAAAATCTTTGGTCTTGCAGCACAACAGGCATGTTTCTAAGAGATTGTAGCTCTCATTAGGATCCCTAGTTTTTATATCAGGAAAGGTATTTTATGGGTCAAATGGCAGAGACTGAGAAAGACTTACACTTTTTTCATAGAAATAATCTGTTTGAATAAACTTTGTAATTTTAAACTAATACCTTTGGAGAAAACAACCA
>WEKW01027013.1:26535-47860 GCA_013389905.1 Sula dactylatra | reverse complement strand
TTGAGTCATTCACTAATCTTTATCATTTCTTTAGAGTAATTAAACTAATATAATTTAGTATTTTTAAAAAGAAAAACACATTAAAAAACCCTAATTAAGGGTAAGACTGAATCTCTGTACCTTCTTGAAGTCTCATACATATCAACAGGATATTTTAGTTTGAACAGACCAAAGACATAAAAGATGAAGTTTGGCCTTTTTGAAGTAAATAGCAAACCTCCCACTGACTTCACTGAGGCCAAGATTTCGTTTCCAGATCAGCTTGCAGAAAGTCATGAATAAAAAGAAGAAAAAAAGTCTAAATTGATAACTAATATTACTCAGAATGAATAATTCAACCAAGTCTGTTTAAGAGAATTGTCCAGGAAAGATTTACACCATTCGTTTTAAAAGAAAGAAACAGAAAATTGTAATAAATGAGGTGGTGACTTTTCTGAGCTATAGCTGTACAAAAAGATTTCCCTCTGGATAGAGGTGTTACTTTTATTGTGCAATAATAGTCTTCCATCTTGGGCTTCAGGCATTTTATCAGGATCTCAGTAAATGGTCTACTTTTAGGACAATATTTTATCATGATTGCCCTTAAAACTAGTTACTATTTATATGACAGAGCATTTATAGTTTTGATGGTTTGACTCATTGGATATAGTCATGCTACTGAATAACCAGTGGTGACAGACACAGTTTCTTACATCAAACTACTAAAAGAAAAAGCTGTTTTAAATGTAATAAATTGAGTGTTTGCCATGAATGCTAAACCAGTTCAGCCTGCTGTTCCCTGAATCCCTAGAATATCCCATATTCCTAACTCCAATTTGAAGATCAGACGATTGAAAACACATGCAATGGAGAAAATTCTCCAGTTACATTCTTTTGATTTTTCTGAGAAAGTAGGTAGGAAATACAGGTGCTCAGTAAATAAAACCAAAGAAACAAATTGTGATATTTGCTCCTCTACAGAACAATTTGCCACTCTTAACAAATCTTTTCAGAAGCCAGAGATCAGCCACTTTAAAAAACTATCAAGTGTTCAGAAGAGTTAATATTAAGGATATATATTAATACTGAAAAAGAATGCAATGTTGTGGCAAACTAAAATGTATTCTACTCATCTGTCAGTGGCCATTTAGTATGTAGAGAAAAATATCAGCAGCAAACATGTAGCTGTGCCGTTGTACTGCTACTTCTCTGATATTATGTAAACAGTTTTAGAACTGTAGTGAACCAATAATGTTCACTAAATCCTGGGGTTTTTTGTCATTAACTTCTTGACTGGAGACTTCTGGTAGTGACAGAGGGTGTGCTGATTAGTCCTTTGTGAATACAGCATTTAAAATTACTAGATTAATAGAATTTTAATTATTTTCTTCTGTTTTCACCCAGTGCAACTCTCCTTTTCTTATTACTACAATGTTGTTTGGAGTGAAAAAGAATTAAAAACACAGAGTCAATAAGGACAAAGTTTGTTAAGGGATTCATTTAATTAAACTTAATGAAAATGAAGGGAGGAACTTGAAAGAAGAATTCCTTCAGAGAAATTTTACCCACAACAAAGGTTTTAAAGCCAATATGAATCCTGTATGTCACATACAACATCATCAGAAGATGCTTGCATCTCTTAATATATGTAAAAGAATCAGAGTTTCTGTGTAGAGAATATATGCCAGGTAGATTCAAGCAGAGGGACTAATGTGACTTTGCTTTAGACCTCTACTATGCAGCTGTCAGCATCTGAACTAGTCATCCTACGGCTGCATTGGTACTCAATGAAAAGAAACAGAGTCCTTTAGAGCATTTTTGGCTTAATTTGCCTGACTGAGGATGAGATGAGTGTTTCACAGAGGTGCCCACATCAACTATAGGGAGGTGAGAATGATTAGGTCAAGCAAGTGCCCAGCTGTCTCTTGCTCAAGCTTCAAGCTGACCAGACACTATGTAAAAACAGTATAACAGAGCCTGAGCTAACAACTGTAGAGCAGTAATTTCCCAATTGGTTTGACTGCACATCCTTATCAATAAAAAAATTTTTGTCCATGCACCCCTATTATATATATATTTCTTTATTTATAAATTATGTACATGTGTCTTAGGTTTACATGGTAAGGTATTGGTAGCAGGAAGGTGGGCTACAGCATGGCCTTTTTGAGGTGAAACATGGGGCTGCCCCCTTGTCCGACAGAGCTGGTTCAGCTGGTTCCAAAACAGGCCCACCATGTACTGGCCAAGTACTAATAAATTATGTACATTATAAAACAAATGGAAAAATATAAAATAAAAATTGGATAAGATAAAAATGCAAAGGATGAAATAGACATTACTGTAAAAATATTATTTCATTTGACTTATTAGTGGTACAAAAATACTTTCTTCCCACACCCCAATGGATTGTCTTGCACACCCCAGGGGACACACATATCCCACTTTGGAGACAACTGCCTTAGAGAGCAGTCCTCAAGTTTTACAACCCAATTTAATCTTCTGTTCAGTTTGTGCTAAAAAGTAACAGAACAGTATAGGAATATTGATAATGACATATATTTCCACTTGGTTTTAGCCACTGATTTAATAGATTTATCTGTGGTTTTTCTGATCAGATGTGAATTTGGCCCTTCCAAAATCTCTCAGATTCTCACAATAAAACCAAATCCTTTTAAATTTTATTCTGAGCATACACCTCTGTTAATCCTTCTCCAGGTTTGAAAAGCTTTCTTTCTGACTTATGAGGAAAACCAAGAATATAAAAATTCACTCACATATTATTTTCAGTACTTTTTAACAATTTATATATGAAGTGGGATTTCTCTTTCTATATCTTTAAAAAGAATCTAGTTGTCTGTTTATTTAATCATTGTATTGACACTCATTTCTTTCTTTTCCATTAAAGAAATTATGGTGAATGAAGAAAAGCCATTTGTATTTAAAGAAATTTGGAAGATTTTGTCATTAGAGAGAACAGGAATGTAAGGAGTGTGGACTTGCTGAATTGGGATCAGAACATTGTTTCAGCTTCAGGATCTATTGTGGAAAAAGACGCAGAAAGGAAAAGAGTAGGAACATTTGAGATATCCTGAGAGCACTCTTCCCACAGTAAAAGTCATGAGACCATAATAATGCTATGGAGACCACCAGAAGGAAAAGCCTATGTCCTGAGAGCATTTCAACTTCCTCTGCAGAGGTGACCATCTTCTATCAACTCTGTAGGAAGTCTTGGGTCATGTCAGTTGCAGGTGACATGAGTATCCTGTAAATATTTAATGGTGTGGTCAAAAGAGAAACAATGGAAGTTCTTTCTTTACTCTGCCTCATCAAAAGCAACGTCACATAAAAATTTGTTTCTGTATTGCATATTGCTGTGAATTATTGATACTATTTGTCACACATTATAAAGGCCAACATCACACAGTTGGGCTTTGGCAAGATGAATGTTGTGCTTGCAGAGGGAGCAACAGTGCATAATGTACATTTGAATTTGGGAACAGACAAGCTTATCTCTTTATAGAAAGCTTTTACTCTCTTGATACTTTATTTGTTTTCTTGAAGCAGATATTTGTATGTTCAAGAAACAAATTGTATAAAATATCCTGCCACTTTTTTTTTAAATATCCACATGAAGATTCTGTTGAAGGAAGAATTAAAATTAAGATTTAAAAGACAGTTTAAAATGCACCTTAAAGGAAAATACAGATTTGTTTCTCTGAGGTATAAAACCCCACCTCTACTGTCCAGATCTAGTGTATGCTATCCCTTGCTTTATTGGTAGATTACAACTTCAGCAGTACTTCTGATTTCATTTGTGGTTTTTTTTTTTTTCTAGTCTTAAAACAGTGTTACCCATATTGCTGTGTCCCATTGATTGCCAAGCTTACAATTTTTCTTAAACAAGTTTCTGTGATCTTTTGGAGAAGTAAGAAAATTTTCCTGCTGCGCTATGACATCTATTACCATGTTTGTCATTTCTTGTGGTCACTGATGCTTTCCTACATACTTATTCACACATTTCAAAGGATCACTGATATGGTAGTTACTCTCCACTTTGGAATTTAGTGGTATTCAAAAGAGCATTTGCCGTTGACACATCCTATGCAATGTAGTGTAAACAGAACATTAAATAAGGCTCATTTTAATGAAGAGACCTTTTAAGACAGCTTAAGGGAGAAATAGCAGATCTAGTTTCACTTATGAACTATACAACTAAAAATGGCTGCTAGTATCACTGTAATTCTATTTTTCCACTGGCAAATTAAAGGTCAGACTAGAGAAGGAATGTATTTATATGGTGTTACTGTAATAGACCTGTAGTTTGTTAACTGAAATTTCCAACACACATGTCAGTGTCAGTAGTTATGGTGACAACACACTGGTGAATGCAATGTAAGTACAGGAAAAATAACTGTCTACTACTGTGGCCATTTGCATATCAGATGTGATCAGGGTCTCAGTCCTGCTTGTATTAATATCATTTACAGCAGAACTGTGGAATCCAAGGAAGAACAAAAATGCAAGGAGGCATTTTTGCTATCTGTTTTGTTACTTTGCCTTTCCACCTCCATTCAGTTCATTTTTTTTTCTTGTCAGCTTTTGACATATAACATAAAATTTTCAGAAGTGCCTAAGGGCCATATTAAAAAAAGGACTGACGTATCTTACTCTGCAGACTTACTGACTGAGGACTTACTCTGCAGATACCTACAATGAAGAGTGTGATCCTGAAAAGCCCTGTACAAACTCTGTAGGCATCTTATGATTCAAACGTAAAGTTTTCTGGGCACTAGAAATATATATCCAGAAGTTCCGAAATCCCCACATGGTTAATGTCAGCATGTGAGTTTTCTTAGAATGCAGAAATTAAGTATTCCTCTGCCTAAATCCCTCTGGAGTTGGTTCTGGGAGGCAATCTCAGATTATGCATAACACAAGAGACACAAAACTGACATCTTTCAAACTGCCTTAGTATTTGCCACTCTCCTTTGAAGTACTGGTGGAAGAGAAAGAACGCTTTAGATTTTATATCCTGATCAGAAATTTCACCAGGTTGTTTTGTTCCCTATTGTCCCTGAAAGACTTTTTATTTCCATTTCTCAGCTTAGTGAAGCAGACTTATACCACTAGATAACACACCAGGTGGGGAGTTCACCTTATCTTCTTTGCAGAAGCTGTACCACAATTCAGACCTAGATTCATTTGGCGAGAAAGAGGGAATAAAAGAATCTATAGGCCAGCAGTTACTGTGAGTGTGAATCTTTGCTTTCAAGGACTGTTATCATTTTAGATTAGACTTTCCTGGCCTCCCAGTTGATTTCTCTGAAGAAAAAAGCTTATTTTTGCTCTCTCTTAAGCATTAAAGTGGCATCTTCTTTTTTTTTTTAGATTTTAATGAGTTATGGGGACATCAGTTTCAAAAATCCCTCAGAGACTTCTGAGTGTTTGCTTCTATACTAGAAACTATGGGATAGGTACTTCTTTCACCATACTATCCCCTATCAAATAAGATGCTGTTATATTGAATGTAATAATAATAAAAATGATCATTATTTATAATGTATATAATAAATGTGTAATAAAGTGTTGGATCTTTTTTTGGATCTTAATGATCATTTGTTCTAGATCATTTAGGCTGTCTTTTTTCTCTCATTTTGCTGTATTGTCCTGCTAATGGCACAAGAGCATCACAGAGTGAAACCCAGACTGCTTGATGCTGCAGAGGCAGCAGCAGGAGCTTCTAACCATTTCTTTTCAGAGAAGATGAGCAGCAGCCAAATTGCTCATCTTGATCACAGAACTGGCAATGTCTGCTGCCTGAGTGTGTCAGCTCCAGGTGGAAAGGAAGAACAGACTGATATACGCTTATGTGCAGGATATATAGCAGGGAAGGGAACAGGGAAGGGGACAGTATGGGAACCTCCTACTTCTAGCAGCGTATAAACTGTTGTGGTGGCAGTAAGCTTTTGAGCAACTCACCTGAGCTGTGGTGATAGGAGCTGTCCTGTCCCAACAGAATTGCTCCTACAGCTGAGTTACTGCTGAGGCTTTTAGAATATTGAAGAGATCATTCACACAGGTATGTTTTTTCAGCCCAGTAATAAACTTGCAGAGTCATGGTAGTTGGAGAACTTTCCTTTACATGAAGCTCTGACAGCTAAAAGCAGTGACTCAATGGTGTGTATGATTCCTTAGTGGCCTGAATAACGGGATGGGACCTTCTTTGCCAAAACCAGTACAAAGCCTGTCCTTCAACATTTTTTTTTAATGTTCAAAGCTGTATTTACTTCCTAATAATGAATGAGATTTAAAAAGTTTTCCACAGCAACAAGCAATGGACAGTGGAAATCTTTTGCTAGGACAGAAGCTTTGATTTCAAAGGAAACTTCTATTTTTTAATACTGTCCATGCAAGTGGGAGGTATCCATTACTGATAGAGAAGTACAGCAAGAAGATTCTATCCTGTGTGCAATCATTGTAAATAATAATAACAATAATAAAAAGCTACTGCTCTGAAGTAAAAGTTGTACAGTATTTGTACTTTTTGATAGCAAATTCTAGCATGAGCTCCTAAGGATTACATGAGCAAGACCACTATACAATTACTGCTGAGATCTGACTGCTCAATGGCTTCAACACAGCAGGGAACCTATTTGAGGGGGAAAATTATTTTAACAAAAAAAAAAAAAAAACAATGAAGTCAGGGAGTTTGAGAATGAAATTTACAAAATGATTTCTTATACAGTTCACCCCTGTGTCACTCCTTCCCTTGAGTGTCAAGCAATGTTATAAAAGGTGTTGCTATAACAACACTAATTAATTATAGTGGGATTTCATGTGTGGCAGTAGAAAGCCAACCCAGAGTAGTCCTGTTTCATTTCATAGCCAGTGGTATAAGAAAAGAGGTATATGATACTGAGATCAAATAGTGCAGTAATTACCAAGAAAGGTCAACTTGTGCTAAGGCAATGCATAAATATCTACCCTTTTGTTTTGGATACATGACCAAGGAAAAACAGTCAATGTGATCTCTTTGGGTTTTAGTAAAGCTTTCAATACTGTCTCTCACAGTATCCTCCTGGACAAACTGTCCAGTGTACAGCTGGATAAACATGTAATGCAATGGGTGAGCAATTGGCTGATGGGCCAGGCTCAGAGGGTTATAGTAAATGGGGTTACATCAGGCTAGCGGCCAGCCGCTAGCAGGGTTCCGCAGGGGTCTTTATAAATGACTTGGATGCAGGACTGGAAGGATTACTTGTTAAGTCCGCTGATGACACAAAATTGGGAGTTTTTGATGCTCTTGAGGGCAGAGAGGCCCTGCAGAGAGATCTAGACAAATCAGGGAGCTGGGCAATCACCAGCCGTATGAAGTTTAACAAGAGCAAGTGCTGGATTTTACACCTGGGGCATGGCAATCCTGGAGATACATACAGGCTGGGGAATGAGAGACTGGAGACCAGCTTTGCAGAGAGGGACCTGGGGGTTCTCATGACAGCAAGTTGAACATGAGCCAGCAGCGTGCCCTGGCAGCCAAGAAGGCCAACTGTGCCCTGGGGTGCATCAAGCATTGCATTGCTAGCTGGTTGAGGGAGGTGATTTTCCTGCTCTACTCTGCACTGGTGTGGCCTCACCTTGAGTGCTGTGTGCAGTTTTGGGCGCCACAGTACATTAAGGATATAAAGCTACTAGAGTGTCCAGAGGAGGGCCACCAAGCTGGTGAAGGGTTTAGAGGGGAAGCCATATGCAGAGCAGCTAAAGTCGCTTGGTTCATTGAGCTTGGAGAAGAGGAGGTTGAGGGCAGACCTCATCGGGGTCTGCAGCTTCCTCACAAGGGGAGAAGGAGGGGCAGGGCTGATCTCTTCTCTTTGGTAACCAACGATAGGACCCGAGGGAATGGCAGGAAGATGTGCCAGCGGAGGTTTAGGTTGGATATTAGGAGAAGGTTCTTCACCCAGAGGGTGGTGGAGCACTGGAACAGGCTCCCCAGGGAGGTAGTCACAGCACCAAGCCTGACAACATTCAAGAAGCACTTGGACAACGCCCTCAGAGATATGGTCCGAATTTTGGGGTTGTCCTGTGCAGGGAAATGAGTTGAACTCGATGATCCAAATCAGGACATTCTACAATTCTATGATTTTATGACTGACTTTCAAAAATACTGTCACTTTTCACACTGTATATTAGAAAGTAAATTGAAACTGAGTGTGAAAGTGCAAAATAGTAAAGACATTGCGGAGCTATCTCACGTTAAAAATCACATTTTTCATACTCCCAGATTTGTGCTGATTCTAAGTCAGAGGTTTAGGGACATCAGGAATTCTGAGGTGACTATGAAATCTGCCTTGTGATCTCTATAAGCTTGAAACAATTAATATGAATTATTACATGTCAGTGAAAGAATACCTGAGAACAGCATTAACAGGGACTTTGATAAGACTTGGCTATGATAAGATATTGCTGTAACTATGAAAGAGAATGATTCTTCAGGGAAAGTTGATGCTCCCTTTTCATGATTGTTTACAATGTATGTTCTTATTTTCCTTTTTCTTTTTTTTTCTCAAAAACCTCTGATAGGAGAGCTTCAATTTAGAGAAGTATTGCTTATTACAAGGAGTAATGTTTATTGAGGAAATGGTAAATTTTAAACTTACTCAAAAAGACTTCACATTTTTAGGAGAGATGATTGACATCAATGTGTCTACTTTAAAATGTCCAGGACCATCCAGAAAACACTTATATGCCTGTGGCCTGAACACTGAAAGGCTGAGAAGGATTATATGAAAACTGCTATGCCAAATAGATAAAATATATTTTTTAAAGTGTAAACATCTCCCTCTTAGAGATACTTTAAAGACATTATGCATTGGATTAATTTTTATTTCTTCTGTCTAGGTTGACCTTCCCAAACATATAGGAACCTACATTTTCACTTGTTCAAAGTAAGAAAAGATGTGTCCTATTCTAAGTCTTTTTTCATGATAGTATGAGTCATAATTGCTCTGGAACATAAACAAGAAAGACACCCATATGCTTGTTTGTCTGTTTCATGCAATCTCATTAGACAGTCTTAGGTACATTTTTAGATGCAACCTTTGCAGCATTACAGCCTAAGTTTTCATTCACACTAGTGTAAGAAGAAGAAGGTAATCAAAACTGAGTAAACAAAAATAAAGCAGCAGCCTGCAGAACAATATTCTTAGTTTTAGTACTCTTTTGGTTCTGTGTCAGGTGTTATTTTGTTATTTTTTGAGTCATTTTCACAAGTGATACATACCTCACCATTTTGACCAATGATATCTTTGAATCATTTTGTTAAGTTCTTACCATTGAAGAGGCAAAAAAAGGCTAATGGGTATGGAAAGACACTGGCTAAATGGAAATAAAACCTCTGAGGATCACTTAGGAAATCTACACTAGATGCCCAGTAAGTTACAAAACCTGTAATTTTTGGTTGTCATTGACATTTTTTGTAATGAATTGTGTTTTTCATTGAAGTGGCATCTTCCAGTTTTTGTGAAGTCATACAGGTCTGGGGTATTCTGACCGTAATTCTGCTCAAACCTTTATGTGTTAACTGGCAAGAGCAAATGCCATCAATGCTGGTCCAGTCATAAGTTTATATGAACTATTATAATAGCTGCGGTGATGCTTCAGGATATTCAGAACCATCATACGAAGAACAATTGGATTTTACGTCTAGAACTGTTGCTTTTCTTATCATTATTGACAAGGTAAAATGCTTCATCTTGTCAGGTGGTAAATTTCACCTATGTTTAGACACTTTCTCCAGCTAACGACTCAACATACAGATCAGTTTACTATACATTTGCACCAGACTTCAGATCCTGATCAACAGAATCACTGACAGATCTAGGAAAAATATTATATCCTGGATGATCAAAGGGCAAGTTTCCAAAGGCCTGCTAGATATCTAAGATTTTAATTTTGCTAGGAGAAAACCCTCTATAATTCATTAATCCATTGACCAATACAAATGTTGTCCAAATGTTTTAAGGTATCAGAATGCATCATTCTCCAGTGAATATGATTAGAAACACTAACCAGCCTGAAAGGTACACTGGTTTCCAGTAAAGGTTTACTTTCTGAGACCAAATTATGGAGCAAACTCCTTTTGATGAAAATTACTTTCAGCAAAACCTAACAGATGAATCAAATTTCTGGACTTCACAGATGCTTATGACATGCCAAAAGACTCTAGTCTTTTGATTAAAATACCTGAAATTTTTTTCTAGTGAGGAGGGTATGAAACAAGCTCATGGATATAGCAAATGAATGGTCTTTGTGCTGTCACATGTTATCCAACCTCTGCATCACAGACTCTTTGTTCATTTATTCAAATGACTTCTGTCTTAGTATTCATGCTTGGCCATTCTCAGAGTTAAACACACATTGAATACCAATGCTTGAGGTGGTTTCATCTTCAGCCAAGGACAAGGAAAATGATACCTAATGTGTTCCTCTTGCCTAATGTTTCCACTGTCATTCAGTTTTAAATGCATTTGAATTTAAGATACTTTGGTATTTGGTACTCTGAGATTTTACAAGTGCTTAAAAATACTTGCTGCCAATATTAAAATTGACAGTGAACTTCTGAATAAACTACCTGCCTAAGCATGAAATAAATATACTTTCATGCCCTAGATGTTCTTGTTTGTCACTGATCTTTCAACCTCAGAATATCATGATCTGGCATGGTATCTTTGATGCGAACACATCCAACCGCAGCAGGACAACAGGAAGTAATACTGTTATGAGGAAAGATGTCAGGTGTTCTACTTATTTTTTTCTTGTTGTTGTCTGGTTGTTTTTTTCCCCTTTAAATGGGTTCTTTGTTTTCTCTCTTTTTGTATACTTTCCTGTTTTTGACCTTCCACACTACCAGTGAGTCATGATGAAAAACTCATCTGTTTTCATAAAAAGGGGAAATAAGACAATCTGCCCTGCAGCTTGGACAAGAGAAAGCCATGAAGAAGAACCTTGTAGGCAAGTGCCCTCTATTGATTTTCAGTAGCATCCAGTTGACATTGAACATTGCCAGTGAAACACCTGCCACTTGGCTCAACAAGTCCTGAATTCACTAAGTACACAGATAAGCCTGGATGCAATTTTATGGTATAGAAGGTATTTTTCAGTCTGCAATATATCAAATGTCAAGTTGCAAACCGATTTGTTTAATTCTGTTTAAATTATCAACATTTTATTTTCTTTCCATTCTCCTGTATAAAGAATTGCTTTATTTTCTGAAAAGTGCATATTCTGGCATGGTTTGATGACTCTGCTACAGACGAGCAAGAAGCCCTAGGTGACCCATTTACCCTTCCCCAGTAGGGTACCAGCTGCCAATTGCCCCCACTCTACGATGGCTTGTCCTTCTTCTCACCTTGTCATCAAGCCAAGACTGCACACTGTAGGAGCACAGGTAAGCATCTGCCTCTCTAATCACTGCCAACAGCTCTCCATTACCAGCTGCCAGGGGTGCTTCGAAGTACTGTGCACAACTTCCTCCAGATGCATACACTGAGTTTTTTTTATGTCTGTAACAAATTCTGCCTTTGCAACACAGGGAAATCTCAAATGTCAAATCTGTTTCCAAAGTTGCATTTCATCTCACCATGAAACATAATACATGTTAGTGCACATTTTTTTTCCACCTTAACTGGCAGGCATTCCCAGCTGGACTAAGTACACAAACTTCATCTACATGATAGAAACATCTTTTCTGATGAGATGATCTTCTGCAACACAAAATTAAAGGGATAAGGTCAGCATCCATTGACCATCTTCAAGAATTTATGGATTTTGGTAAATGAAGAGGGCTAGTTCATTGTCTGCCATGTCTCCTCATGGATACCCTACAATCTACTTTAGATATTGAGAAAAATGCCTTATTACCCATGCTGCTTTATTAGTCTGTGATCATGTGAAATAGGGGCTGTACTTCCTTCTGCTTTCAGACAGTCCTATTGACTTCATGCAATTGTAAGGGTTAGTGCTTGGGGACTGCTGTGCAAAATAGATGCCTTTGGTATATGAAAAAATATTAAAATACATTTCAAGCAGCTGCTACTTTTAAAAACAAAACCAAACACCCCCCCTCCCCCGATAACAGCAATAAAATCCTCAACTCCTTCAAGAGTCAAAATCCAGAAACACAAGTGATCAGAAAGTTTTTGTTGTTTGCTGCAGGTCTTGGCTTCAATCTGATAGTGATTGAAGAAGAGATAAATTTTGATTATATTTAAATGAACTTATTCAAATGAAAAAAACCCTCAGGAATAACCATAGCAATATTTCCCCTGATTTCAGTGTTTGTTTTCCAGGGAAATATCAAGCCAAAAATAATAATTTAATTATCCTAACCTAATTGTTGTGCTATTCTAGTCATTCTTCAAAAGTAAAATGAAAATTTTTGGGTGGAGGAGTTGTTAAACGTACTTGTGCAAGAATATGAGCAATACCTTTATTACCAGCACATGGGAGACTATGACCTAGCAGTCTTCCTCATCTTATGTTGTAAAACATTTTGCTTATTATCATCATGATTTTCTTACAAAAAATAATACCTCACCAAGACTGACTGTAAAATGTCAAGACAAAATATTTTTGCCTTTTGAATAAGCTAAGGATAGCTTACAGAGGAAGGTTCATTTTTTCAAAATTCTGATCTAAATATTTTATTTAATTTTGTTTGTGTACACATTCAGCTCTTTAATTGCTTGATCAGTTGCAATATCTCATAAGACATATAGTTGTTGGGTCCTTCAGTCTTGTTTCTTATCAAGTGACAAATCACATGATCAGTACAGTCTGAATCATCTTGATGTTTTGCACTTCTGGCCAGAAAATTTTCAGATACTCATTTTGATATTTTCAAGATGATTGGTAGCATCTGATGAGAAGTTTTAGTACTGAAACTGTCAAAATTTGAGGCACAAGAACAAATGCAAGAAAGATTTTCCTGTTCTGGTTGCCTGTTTAACTACCCATACGAAGTACAGAGGCTCTCAATAATGCACTAACAGTGAATTTCACTCTCAGAGATTGTCACAGATTTTCATTATTACCAAATTAAGGTATATGGAACATAAGATCTGTCATTGATTGGCCAAATATTCAGCTCTGTGTGGTGATATCAGTGGTGAATATGCAAGCAGTTTTACTGTGTGCCAGGCTATAATGCAATGTAAATATTGGGCATACACAATTTCCTTAACATTTAGAGGAGAAAAAACATTCCTTGTGCAGATTGGAAGTGTTGGAAATATCCTTTATGGACTACATAGGATGGTTAAAAATTGCTTCATGTTTTCTTGCTTTCCGTAATCTGTAGGGACAAAAGGATAAATAATTTTTCTAAATTTAATCTTCTTTAAACAACACCCCTGTTTATAATTGTGAATGTAGGGTTATATTTGTAGCACAGTTAGAACAGTCCTGCTTACTATGCTTAATTATATTTCCTGTTTGGTTAGAAAATGAAAATTATTTTCATTCAAAAAAGCAACCTTCCCTAAACTCTTACAGATCCTGAATAAAAGCTGCTTTATTAGAAATTCTCAAAGCTCTTATCTCTAACTTATTTCCTGTACAAATACATTAGTATGGATAGGTTAGCAGGTGTAATGTCTCTGTTAGAGATATTGATAGGTGATATATATTTCTCAACTTTCAGCTTTTTTAATGGGAGGCAAGTGGAGCTTGTGAACAGCTGGTGTCTCTTATTATTTCTGTATACCCTAGAACAAAAGTTGCCATAGTATCTGCCTTCTTCAGAACTTTTAATATTGTGTTAATCCTTTTAGTTAAAAACAGCTAATAATATAAGAACTCAGTATCACTGCTTAGATTTTTTTTCAATTTGCTCTGGAAGAACAGGTAAAGTGTGGGCAGGCCAAGACAGTTTTCTTTGCTTACTAGACATGAGGGTAAAGACCATTAAGTATTAACATGGATTACAATAACTCAGTGAAAAAAATGTAAAGTTATGATGGCATAGTCCACTATTCATTTATCTTTAATTCGTGCAGAAACAATAATTCACAGGAATGTATATATGAGACATATGGCTTCCCCGGTGGACACAGTGGTTTTCATTGATGTTATTTGACTCGTAAGAATTATCTCAAGGGTTGATAAATTATTCTTTTGTTTTTGAAGTATGATAAAATAAAAAGAAGAATATGTCTAGTTCTTTTATACAGTTTGGCTTGTTTGGGTTTTTTAAAATTTAGTATTTTTATAAGGTGATAATGAAATGAACCAAAACGTGGTAACTAAAGCCATGCAAAAGCATATTTGGATCTTTATTACTCATACTGTGTTGTTGGCAGCCTGCTTCAAAAGAGATAAAGGAACATTACGTGAGGGAGTATAGCCAAGTAGCATTACATCATATAGGCAAAGGCGGAGAGTTCGGTCAGCAGCACTTGGCAGGATAGAGACCAGTGACTGCGGATGAAAAATAATGTGTGTCAAAAGAGCGGAATAGCAGAAGGGCAGTGTTCAGAGAAAGCCTGGAGAAAGAAGATGTCTCAGTGGGTAGGCAATGAATTACTTGAGCAAGGCTCAGGTCAATGCAGGTTTTTTGGCTTACATACACATTTCAAAATCCATGTGCCTTAACAAAGCTGTTTAAAAAATATAATTCAAAAGAGTAAAACATTCAGAAATGTAAAATCAAAGGTAGCAATTCTGTGATGTCAAGAGTTAGATGGAGTGTTTTTCTTTTCCAGTATCTTCTCTGGTCTTTGTTTTGGTAATAAAATACTGTAGGGTGGGATTCATATATTTGCTTCCCTGCCAGTTCCTATTATTTGCTTCAATGCTTTCTTCATTCATTATTTATATGACTTAATGCCCAAAGGTTCCCATATGGCCGAAGGGGATGAGGACTGATAGTGGGATCTTTGCTAGGCTGTGTAGGTGAGTTTGCTCCTGAACATGTACAACCAGGCAAAACTATGAGGAATGATTATGTAGCATATTTTAGCTCTTCAAACAAGACATCGCTGCTGGCTTTGTACCCCTTCTGCCAGCTCTATAATAATCAAGTACTTGAAAAGAAATTATTCATTTCCTTTTTTTTTTCTTGGAAAATAGCTCACCTTTTCTCAAGCATGAATTATCAGTGGCACTGCTGTTTTCATGCATTGATCTCGGAGATATCTTAATAAGACCTCCTACACAGTATTTTTTCTTATGCTGTACTCCAATTCTGCTCATATTCTTCTTCTGTGGATGTGGTTATTAAAGTATTTATGCATTGTTAATTTAAATTTTGTAAAGGCAATAAATGCTTGCTATTACTTTTTTAAGCAATAGGTATGTTATTACGCAGATCATCAAAATAAGAACCTCCCTCTCAGAAAGACATTTACTTTCTCAAAAACAACTGCAATTGCTGTTGTTTTTCTTTTCCCTAACTTGATTGATATTTTGAATTAATACTTCCAAATAATGATGTGGAAATACTAAAAATATCAGGTCAGGGCTGGAAGTCTTTTACTCACTGTTTATAAAATTAAATGTTCAACCGAAAAAAGTTTAGGTCTGTTTTGAGTGTACCCTTAGCAAAACTATGGGGATGTGACCTCTACAAAATATGGGAATGTATCTCATGGAAGAGCTGCTACCAGTTTCAAGAGAATATCAGAGGTAAACCATGACCAGCCATAGCTATGTGGTTACCTATGTCAGGTTAGGGTTTTTTTTTTTTTCATTTCTTATATGACTTTCTAGCTCATATTGCATTGTATCCCTCATTTTCTTCTCTGATATTTTCTCTGGTGCAAGAAGACCCAAATACAGTATTATGCTTTTATCCAGAGAATCACAATTCATCTAAATAAAGACATTCACAGGACTGGGGCAATAGCTGAATTTTTGATCTATTTTTGTTATATTTTTCAAGCAGCGTCTAAAGCAATTATTAGCTCCGCACTTTGGTCACTGATTTGGGCCAAATAATGTTGATAATATTAAATACATAAATAATAATGACAGTAATAGCAGTAACAACAATAATTACTGCAAGTGATGAAAACAATAATATTAACAATAATAGCAATAAAAATAAATGAATACATATCTCATACAGGTTGAGAAGTTTGCAACAGGAATCATGA
Source organism: Sula dactylatra (assembly GCA_013389905.1). Lineage (NCBI taxonomy): Eukaryota > Metazoa > Chordata > Aves > Suliformes > Sulidae > Sula > Sula dactylatra. The sequence continues at coordinate 31,733 of WEKW01027013.1, read as the reverse complement.
AATCAGCACAGAGTCCCTTCATCATTTCAGCAAACATCAACAAAATAACTTCCACTTAAAAAAAATTAGGTTGTGTAATTTACGTAGATCTTTTTTGTACTGTGGCAGCATTTAAAATCTGCAATCCTATACCATGTCCCTAATAAGCAAGACACTGAATATACAGGAATGGAAAATGACAGTACCTATCTATAAGAACTAAATTTTAAGAATGGAAAAAAAGAAAAAATACCCCACAAAACAAAAACAACAAAACCCCCAGGTAAGGTGAACTAGACAAAGGAATATATGATGATAAACAACTGGCACTGGTCAGTATGACAAGTGCTCTGCACAAGCAGTCTGCAATTTTACCTAGTGATTTTTGTCAGGTCAATCTTCATTCTTCCCTTGTTACACCTCTGTTTGAAATTGCAGCTCTTGCATTTGTTATTGAGGCAGCAAATATCTCATTTGGAGACTTCAGAGACTTTGAAAACACAACCTGAGTTTTCTAGCCTTTCTCCTTTTCATTAAAATTGTTACTGTCACATTTGTTTCCAGAGCAGTTTATTCTAAATTGCTACTCTGAACATTTCCGATTCTGTCTTCCTGCAATCTGGCCAAAGACAACTGAAATCTGATTTTCATGAAGTACTGCAGCAGGTCACTTTGAGGTATTAGTCTTTTCAGCTTCTGAAACAAAAAGAAATTTTCTGTATTCTTACTTTCAATCTTTGCTAGTCATGAATCACAAAAAGCAACTTGAATGCAAAGGTGTATTGAATTTAAGTGTAAGGCACAGTCCAATTATTTCTGCAAGCACATGTCCTCGAGACATTGTGTCAATGAATGACTGAAAGAATGATGACACAAGGGATTGATAATGACATCTAAAAACTTATCCTCAGGTTAACAGTTCCAACCCACTAGAGTTTAGTAGTGGCAAGAGTTGTTAATTACTACAGGTACTTTCATTTCCAGAAAGGAGTTCTCTGAATCTGCCCTTGAAGATAAATGGGTTTGTTGGAAAAAAAATAATTCCTATCTTTAAAGGCAGTGTTAGTAGTGGGCATGGGGTGGACAGATGTCCACAGGGTGGGACTCCAGAGTTTCCCAGCCCCCAAGTTCAGCTGCCTGTACCAGCGATGTAATGACTGAACATCCCAGGGACTGCTTGGGACCACACTGTCTCCTGGGCCTTGCATTCTGCTGCGTGGGGCGGGCAGAGGACAGTGATATTCCTGTATGCTCCAGTCTGCTTCCTTCTCCAGGTGACTGAGGAAACATGCTGCAGCAGACACAGAATGCACAGCTGCAGAGAAGTCTGAGCTTTACTCACCCAAAGTTCAAATTGTGGGAGTGAGGCTTATCTTCATACTGCCCTGGGAAGTAAGCTTGCCTTGACAGGATGGCAGCATGCTGAAGGTTCATACAGGGGTATCCACCACTAGACAGACTTGAAATGTTGGAAAGATAAAAACAAGACTTCAGCGCTTTGTGTTTTAGACTGCAAAAGCCCTTATCGCCTTCCTGTGTTATTCCTGCGTTTGGGGCAGAGCTCTATCCACACCCCACAAGGCAGTATATTGGCCCTTCTGCACTACAAGGGTTTTATAAGTGGAGTTGATCAATATTTATGTGCTTATTTGCTTATGTGCTTTTTTCCATTTAAAACGGCCTTTGTCATCAGGGTCAACCTTTCTATGAGGAAGGCTTTTAAGATCTGTTTGTAAATGTATGGGGTTTTCCAAGCTTTTGCTGAAAAAGCTAAAATAGTACACAGTGTTTTTCAGCAAGGACTCAGAGTCCTTTCCAAAGATAGGCAGCATTAGGTGGGCTAAACAAGGGAAAAATAAGAAGAAATGGAAGACATAAATTTTGAATGTTTGCATTTTCTTCCACAAATGATTATCTGAGGTTTGGAAAGACTATAGTAGAACTGACATGGAGATATGACATTTTTAGATTTTTTTTCGCACATCACCCTTCTCCTTCCCCATGTATTTGGAGCAGCTGTGTTTTTGCCTCTTAAAATGCTGAAAGAAATTTGGGTATGTACTTACCTGAAAATATATAGATATATAGGAAGGCTATAGAATACGTTCAGTGCAAAGCTATAACCACTAACAATTTGCTTATCTTCAGGTTCACAGTTCTTCCAAAGCTTCAGTTTCAAATTGTGGCCTTGCAGAAGTCCACAGGAATTTTGCCATTGACTTCAACAAAGTCAAGATTTTTATCTTCAATATCTTGGACAGAACATTTGTCTTCAGTGGAATTTTCATCAATGGTTGGTACTACATCATCACTGACCAGATGCCCGTGGAGATTTTGGGCAGGCTTTTATAAAGCATTTGAATTTTAAATTAGATTTTTTACAGACTGGAATTTCAACAACTGAACTTTAGTAGATGTGCCTCCTCCTTCTTCTCCCAGATTTTGAACAGGAAATTAAGTTGGGGGGTTTTTTTGTTTTGTTTTTGTTTTTTTTTTCTTTAGAGGAACTACTTTCAGCAATGTCCCTTCTTCAAATCTGTTGGAAAAGCCCGTATTTTCTGTTCTATCTCTTTCTTCCCTGTTACCTTAACACTGGGGTTGCCCTTACTACATTCTGAAAAGACATGATTTTTCTACAGCTTCAGTGAGTGGTTTTGAGGGTTTTCTTCTGCTCTGGCAGGACAGAAGTCTCTAATCCAGACCAAGAGACCACCTGGGCAGGTCCAGAAGGTAGGAAAAGCCCTTGTTTCATAGGAGATGCCATGGGAATGATGACCAGGACCCTGGTCCCATTTTCTTTCATTTTAGGAAACAACTTCAGAAAACACTGCTGTAGGAAGAGTGATACATCATTAAGCTTGCATGAGAGGAAGATCTATATGCTGACAAAGAATAGTGTGCTGCGGTCTCCTAGTCGTTGCCATCGCTATTTTTGCATGGTTTGATATGTTGAAGTTGAAATACTGCCAGGAGCTATATTCAATTTTGTTAGGGTAAAGCCAGTTACTATGTGTTTTTGTCTGTAGTTTGGTTATAGCAATGTTGAGGATTGCACGCTTTTTTTTAAATTTTGTATATTCTCTACAAAGTCTCAGAAGCTGAAATATTATAGGGGATGAATAGATGTTATTTCAGCACAGATTTCACAGCTGAGCTAAAGAAATTCATGCTTCTGAATTGAAAGAATATAAGATACACATAAGCATCAAAATAGGAGAGACATGAGAGAGAAATAGGCAGGAATAGATCCTTGAAGACAAGAATAAGTATTTAGAGAGTGATTGTGTAAGGAAGTCAGAAGCCAGTGTGGGACTTGGGTAATAGAGTGACATCATGGGGAGAGGACATGAAGAAACAGCTTCTAGCTATAAAGTGTTAGGACTTAAGGAAGGGAAAGATGTGAAAGTTAAGAAAGAATAAGTCTGCAGGGGAGAAAGGACTCAGATATTGACCAAAGATTAACAATAGGGGAGGTGAGCTAAAGATGGGCTTTGATTGTAATTGAGAAAAAGAATTGACAATACTCCTTTTTCCTTTGCTTGCTCTGTCTCTTACACTCTCTCCTCACTTATGTCAAACAGAGTTTTGCCTTGAAAGCATATGAGAGATTTTATGTGGCCTGTAAGCTTCCATTACTGATATTTTTTGAAAAACACTCAAACATTAGAGTGAGGATCTTCAGTACAAGGAGATGTTCTAAAAATCAGCATTGTCTCAACAAAGGAATTAAATTAAGAAGCAGGCTGAAATAAGGAGCAAACTGGAAAGGAGAGTGCCTCTATAAACTAGACAAACTTAGACAACTCTAGAAGATTTAATATCTTTCAAACCTTAAAGAGCACTATGTAAGGCTCCCTGTTTTAAAACTATCTGGCAATCTCCCTGGCTTAGGTGGAGGGAAAGAGCAAAAGTCAAAATTTATGAGTTAACCAACAGATTTCATGTGCTGTTTTTTTGAGTAATTTCATTTGTGTGGACATGCGCAGACTCATTTGCAAAGGCAGGGGCCAGATGCTTGTCGGACTCATTTAATTGCCTGAGTGTCAAGCCTTCAGCCAGGGAGTCATATACAACCACACACACTATTTCATGTCTCTGGCAAGAGTACGGATTGAAATATACCAGTTTCCATTAATCACGCTGTAATTCACAAACTGTTCACCACAGTCATCAATCAGATCTATATGTGCAGTGCAATTTGCAAATGGTAAATTGATATACCTTATTTGATTAGTCATGCTAAGTGTGATAATATCAGATCTCCATTTTTTTCTCTTTGTAGACACTGTTCATCAGTGCAAACATGTCCATGGGATCACCATGGTCATCAGAGTCTTAAAGAAAAGTGCATATTGCTTTTTCTTCTGGAAAAAGGGAAGAAAAATTATATAGAAGCCCACTTCATGATGGGCTTTCTACTCTTTATATTCTAATGTATCTTGCGCTGTGAAATTTGTATATCTATGTAAGCTTTCAGTTTAGGGGTCACTGGCTATGCAAAGACGTTCAGTTCTAGGTAACCAGTTTTGATTAAAAGGTTCTAAACCTTTAGTTTTTGTTTTTTCTTCCTCATTATTTTTTCTGTCATAGAAAATAGAGCTCCTCCCATTAAATTCTAACTTATAAGGTTGGCCAGTAAGTCAGTAGACAACAAAGTAGTATATGGTGAACAGTTCCTTGAAACTGGAGATTGAGCTGTGCAGAGTCACTCACAATACTGTAACTTGATGATACAAACCTTCAATGGACTTTTATGGATGAGTGAAATGGTGTGGAGAGGAAAAATTTTACCAAGGTTACATTTGTCATAATGCTATGGGATTTGGCTGGACTACAAGTGAAGTTGCTTTAAAAGACAATATGGAAGGTAGTAGCTTATTTTAATAGTTAATAGTCATCAGCCTCATATACTGAAACCTTGTTTGGAAATGTGCCCTGTCTCAGTGCTCCGAGAAAGATTTCTTAACAGATTATTTTTATTGATATAGTTTCTCATCCCATGATTTCTTTATTTCAAAAAACAATGGTGTTAGTTATTTTTATTTTTCCTTTAGTTTTTTAAATTCTAAACCTTGTCAGTGGTTCTGACATGCTCACCTCAGAAGAAAAGTTCAGACAAATCCACCTTGATGCCATTTGATTTTGGGTCTTTTTCACATTCACCTACCAGCAATGTATTTGAGAGTATAGGCAAGTGGAGTTGTCAAGCTTCAGAAAGA
>WEKW01027013.1:0-20073 GCA_013389905.1 Sula dactylatra | reverse complement strand
GGAAGTAACTAAAAGTAAAAGTTTGTTCCAAGTACAGAGGCATATTTTGCTAGGCTGAAAAAATATTTTATTTATTTTTTTACTATTTTAAAGCTTTTTCATGCTGTTTATATTGTTGCTATTTTATACTTAATTTATTAAAAAAACCTAAATTGTCAAAACATCCAAGCTTTCTTAACATGTAAGCTTTTTTTGTTGAAATTGTTTAGAGAATTTTATATGATCTCAGAAAGAATTTGAATCCTACCTTTCCCCCACCCCAGTATATATTTATTTTGAGGAAAAAAGTATTCAGTGAAAAAAATGCTAATAAAGACTTTCTTCCTAGTAGTTGAAAGCTGATCATGTCTGTCGCTATCAGAGTGGTAGAGAGCAGTAAGAATAAAACCTCCTTTGTACATATACTGTTGCTGGAGTATCAGTGTAGATTAAGTTCAAATGCTAAAGTCATCCTTCACATAATGCTTTTGAAGTCATTTAAACCACGACCAGGTTTTAGCCATGCTAGTTACGGAGGCAGTTGTGCTTTGTTCTCACAGCTTTTCATTACTTGAAAGTTCACAGTGTTTAGTGTGCTCGTAGCGTGGTACAAGATAGAAAGTACCACTCTCCCACCCAGCACACTCAAAAGTTTTGTCTCTTGTACTGGGGCAGCTCTATTAACTTCAGTGAGACTGGCGTAACTGAAAAGAGAAACTAGACTAGGAATAACCCTGTCGCTCATATCTATCCTAGTTGTGTATATTTATATGTCTGTAAAACACATCACATAAAAATGTACAGCCTGCCAAACAGTGACATATAGTGTCAGTTTAACGCAGTGTTTTGCACTTTGTGTTCTTCCCCCCGTTCCTATTTAGGTGGCAATCACTACAACATAAGAAAGAGATTTTACTGGCAGCAATGCCAGTTTTTGAGCAGACTCCATGAGTAATTGTGTGGGCAGCTTTTGAGTTGCCTGTGGGTCACTCTCATGATTAGACTGCTGATGAGAAATCTGAGCTACCTTCTCCCCTTGCATGTCATTTCCTTTTAATTCACTTTGATTCAGGGAATGTATGTTTTTTTTATGTAGCTATGAATAAAAATAAGCTCCTGTAAATCCAGTTACTGAAAATGTACAGAAACAGGCCTGTTGTAAGACAGTACAGGAATATGTGTATAACGCTACAAATATACAGGGTTAAGATATCCCCTACTTTTGATGTCTCTCCCCACGCTTTTATTTTGATGTGTACAACAGCGGTAAAATGCAGACACTTTATTCTTTTGATCATACAAAGGCACATATTTATTTTAGATGAATAGAATTAAAATTATTTTCTTTTTGAAAAGGCCTTGCATTATGGTGTAAAAGCTGTAATTTGGAAAGGTCACAATCCTATATTTGGAATCACTGAAATGTTAGTGGCTAAAGCTCATTTTTCATCCCCGAAGTTTTCATTTGTTGCTTTCAATAATAATATTTGCATTTCCATTCTGGTGGAAAAAACTTGCCTCTTTCAGTAAAACAGAGATAGGAAGCTAGATAATTGCTATGTGCTTGTACCTAACAAAGAGGGACAACAGCAAAATGTAATCTTTTTGAACCAAATCTAAAATTATTTGTGAGGAATACTGTTGTCAGGAGGAGGATGCAGGATGATTTCTTTATTTGCTTTTGACACCAGTTTTCAGGGCAAAATATGATGTTGTTAGTAAAAAGGGGAGGTCTTTGCCTGGAGATCACAGGGGTTTTGAATGAGCTTAGTAGCCCTTGATGTGTGGTTTATAAAGAGAAAACTTCTTTAAAATAGTGTGCCAGCGTCAACACTGCTTTCTGTGGTGTCCTGTGGCACTGCCAAGGATTCATAGCACCCATCTCAAGGTCCCAATGATCAGGAGTGTGGAGTCTCTGATGGAAGGCATGTGTGAAGGCAGGGTAAGGATGGTATAGTTTCTGATTAGTTATGAAGAAAATTAAAAGGAAACTGTACATATTCACATTCTACTATAGAATGTATATACCTAGAGAGGAAGGCACAAACTGTATAGACTTGAGTCAAACACAGCACCCATGAGGCAGGCGACAGTTTTACAATTGGCTCCTGTTTATAGGCTTTCACACCTAATTACATCCTAAGTTACAGAAATACCTAGGAATGTAGAGGTCAGTGTTTCAGTTTTTCTTCTTGATATTCAGGGTTGTTATCACCCCCTCTTGGGTGAGCAGAGTTTAGGGTTTCCAAATTACGTAGGAAATGTTAAGATCTCCTGCTTCCTGCATCAACAAGGAGGCCTGACAAAGCAGTTGTTCCAGCTCTTTGCCATCAGCTCAGACTCCCTTCACAGTTTTGATCCTCTGCTAGTAAACCAAATTCTAATTTATCTCCATCTCCCATTATCCTTTAAGCTAAAGTCTAAATTCTAGGACTTTTCTTCTGAGATCCTTTGAAGGTATTTCCTCAAACATTTTTGTGTTGTCTCCTACAGGGGCACTCCCAGTGATTCCTGCTTTCCAACTGTTCCTCCTTTAGGAAAGTATTTCTGCTCTCTACAGGTCCTCTCTCTATATGTACCGTTATGAGGGATGGATTAGCTTCCTTCTGCATATTATACTTTTTTATATCTTGTTATACGATAGTTGATGATGCAGCCTGAAGCCTAGAGTGATACCTGACCACTGAATGACTAGGCATAGCTGAGATTTGAACCCTTAAAGATCCAGTTTGTGCAATTCCTTCCGGGATGAATGTATTAGTGCAGCAAGGAAATACAAAATCTAAGTGTTCTTGGTTTCAGTTGTTCTGGAAAAACAATTGGATGAAATCAGTAAGCAGCACTAAAAGCATGATCGTATTAGGTGACTGTTCTGTAATAATCCCATTGAGTGAACTGTATGCTTGATACCTGACTGGTGTGTGAATCTTCAATAGTGAGGCTGGTTTTTTATTGTTTTAGTACTTAAAAATTTAATATTTTATTCATAGGAAATCTGCAATCTGGCAATTGCTCAGGACAGGAGGAAGTATTGTTTTATAAGATTTACAACGTAGCCCAACATATGTTTGAAAATCAAGATGGGAAAACATATGTCGAGGGATTCTGCATTGCAAAAAGTCTTACGAAAGGGAAAATATTAAAAGGAAACAAGAATGAGAAAGTGTATTAAAATAAAAGGAATCCTATGAATATCCTATAATTATTGTCACTACTGATGTGTACTAAGATTTCCTGAGTACTGAGCAGTATGGGTTAATTGAGACAAAGGCAGGCCATACATCTCTACACCCTTGGAATACCTGGTCATGAAAAGAACACATTAAAACTTAAGAGGACATTGTTAAATACCTAGCACACTGGGATCCATGCTTGCCTTCAACTTGTGTTGTGTAAGATTGGCATAATGTTACTACAGATCTAAAAATATAATTGAATAGCATTTAGTTATTTTTCAAAGTGGGCTTTAATACTTGTTTTAAAACTCTTTAGCAGCTCCTGACAAGAAAGGGCACCATTCTACATCAAAGGTACATCTCATGTCTGAGATAAAAGGTCAAAAATATATGGCAATGTCCACTGAATGGAATAAAGTGAATCACAGCAGTCCTGGTTATCTGTGTCTTAGTCCTTCTGCTAAATTCCTGCATTTAAAGATAAGCAGTTTTTAATGGGATCTCTTATTTTCCTATTTTAAATAATTAAATATCTATAACAGAAAGTTGCTTTTACTTTCAGTAACATTGTTATGTCTTGCAATGTGTCTGTAAAACTGTATGTTACAGCTATTATCCTGAATATATTTTATCTGGCCTAGACAATTAAGTTACTTTAAAAACATTGTTCTTCATACATAAAAACAGAGTGTTAGCTATTTAATGAACCATGTGAAGATGTGAAATTTCAGCTTCTCTAACAATAATGTCTTGCAATTACCTATCTGAAAGACAGGGAAAAAGAGAGTCAAGAGAAGAGGTTAGTGCCTTTGATTGAAAAATTCCTTAGAGTAGGTACTTCTAAATCGAACTGAGAAGGAAAATAAAATAAAAAAAAAAAATCAACTGGAGGAGAGACAAAACACATACAAGATACAACTGTGAAATGACAAGTCCTTTACAGATGTCTCTGAATACTGGGGAATAAAAGTGCCTACAGTACACCCCAGTATCACAATGTAAACACCAGTTTAAGAAGAACGCACGTGAACACTGTAGTTATTTCATCTTTTGAAAGGCATCTATAATAAACATTCAATGAACTGATTCAATGTCTTGGCTTTAACATTTCTGCCCTCACCAATACTTTAACTGAAGGTGTTGCATCTTGTTTCAACATACAGGAGTCTGGTGGGGGCAGCAGGTCCATACACATACATGTTTCATATAATCATTTTACCTGAAGCAACATTCAAGTGTATTATACAATAAACATATACCATTAGATGTCTCATAATAAAAGAAAGTAAAATAAACATCTAANATTTTAAATAATTAAATATCTATAACAGAAAGTTGCTTTTACTTTCAGTAACATTGTTATGTCTTGCAATGTGTCTGTAAAACTGTATGTTACAGCTATTATCCTGAATATATTTTATCTGGCCTAGACAATTAAGTTACTTTAAAAACATTGTTCTTCATACATAAAAACAGAGTGTTAGCTATTTAATGAACCATGTGAAGATGTGAAATTTCAGCTTCTCTAACAATAATGTCTTGCAATTACCTATCTGAAAGACAGGGAAAAAGAGAGTCAAGAGAAGAGGTTAGTGCCTTTGATTGAAAAATTCCTTAGAGTAGGTACTTCTAAATCGAACTGAGAAGGAAAATAAAATAAAAAAAAAAAATCAACTGGAGGAGAGACAAAACACATACAAGATACAACTGTGAAATGACAAGTCCTTTACAGATGTCTCTGAATACTGGGGAATAAAAGTGCCTACAGTACACCCCAGTATCACAATGTAAACACCAGTTTAAGAAGAACGCACGTGAACACTGTAGTTATTTCATCTTTTGAAAGGCATCTATAATAAACATTCAATGAACTGATTCAATGTCTTGGCTTTAACATTTCTGCCCTCACCAATACTTTAACTGAAGGTGTTGCATCTTGTTTCAACATACAGGAGTCTGGTGGGGGCAGCAGGTCCATACACATACATGTTTCATATAATCATTTTACCTGAAGCAACATTCAAGTGTATTATACAATAAACATATACCATTAGATGTCTCATAATAAAAGAAAGTAAAATAAACATCTAAGTGTAAATTTCAAATGAAAAAATTCTTTTTTTTTCTCTCTGTGATAAACTACTGAAAATGAGGAATGACTCAGTATATACTCTGAAAAATTTCACAGTGTAATTTTGGATTTATGTAATATATCTAAAAACTTAATCTGGTGTTAAAGCCTTTGCAAAAGCCTTAAATAGAATGTGTTTGTCCTATGTAGCAATAGACTAAAAATTTGTAGTAAAATACTTCTTACTCTTTTTGCAGAACAAGGTAAATATTCAAGGTGGTACAATTTATTATGTAAACACAAGTACACATATTAAATGTTATTTGATCTGAAATAAATAGTATACTATAATACTTGTTTCTGTTCTCTATTATTTGCTGTAGCTTAGGCTGAGCAAAATCTTTAATGTAGTATGCCTAGAAATAAATAAAAACGTGTTCTGTAACCCAAAGTTGTCAAACATATGAAGTCACAAAACAAATAAGAAAGAAAGAACCCATGAACTCAGTAAAGAATAGAAGTATTACATCTATTACATGTCTATTTTTAACAATTTTGCATTTTCTGTAGACATTGAAAAGTGGAGTTAACATGCTTAATTTATAATATCTGCCAGGATATCTATATGGTTTAAGACGCTGGTACTGAAGAGATGATGATTATAAATGTATGAATTTCAATACTAAATGCAATAGCAAAAATGATTAATCCCTAATTTTGCTATCACCTGTTATGCTTTGTATAGCCTCTGGCTTTCTGAACCCATTTGGCAGAACTGTGTTTCTTTCTGCTCTAGTGCTGTTAGAAGAATGAACTGGGGAAAGCTTCCCTTTCTGTCCCTTACAGCTGCTTTTATTTTCACTTTCAAAGCAACAAAGCAGAGCACAGCTGTTTTGCTTAAAGTACTAGTGGGGTCTGTGATGGCATATCTCCTCTTGTATCCCAAAAGTTGGCAGGAAAGGGAATTTCACCACTGACAGGGCCAATGTATGAGGCAGCCTCCATTATAGGCTGAAGACCTCCAGCAAGAATGCCAGCTTCTCCATGAGACCAGATGACCTGCAGAGAAGGAGGTAGCCAGGAATTTCCTTTCTCATCCAAAATTTTTAATTGTACCACAATATTTGCTAGTATTGAGATAGTTATTCTGATTTCAGTAATGTGCAAGATTCAAACGGTGTTGCCCATCACTTACATGTATGTTTTTGCGTTGTCAGCTAAAAAGTTTACTTACTAATGGACAGTTAAAGTATACTTATGTACGTTAAATCTCTCAGTCTTCTCAGCTCTGAGTGATTACTGAAAACAGGAAAGTGATTACTGAAAACAGGAAAGCAACTCACATGTGTGTAGGGGAGCTGGTTGTTTAGATCCCAAGCAAAGAAATATGGAGGACAAACAGAGAAGACTTAAACACATCTTCACTCTGAATTTAGAATTAATGCTACAAGTCAAAAGAAGGTTATCTCAGAAAACTTTCTTGCTGGAAGAAACCTCTTTTGAATGCTTGGTTTTTAATGTGGTTTTCCTTTAACTCAAATTGTTTACTCAGACACCCTTGAATCCTCTACCTATCCTACAGAAATTTCAGAAGTATGCTACTTCAGACAAAAATGAAACCTGTAAATCACATAGCTCTTTTAAAGATAATACAGAAATAAGTTAAAAACAGAGTTTCACACACACTGTACTAATGTATAGCACAAATGCTAGGGAACTGATGCTTTCTCAGAAAAATGTACAACTTAATCTGGGCATTAGTGTTAGGTCTGACATTTCCCTGAAACATTCCCTGTGAATGTGAACTGTGCTTACCCAAGAAATCCCCAAATGGCAAGTGGTTAGCCTGGAATTGGCTACCCTGGTTAATATCAAGCTGGTTACAGGTGAACAGGAAAAGGTGCTATCAGTGAGCCCAATGACAAGTCATAAGCGATGAAGATTAATTAATATAACTCAATATACTAAGCTTTATCCCCAGAAGAACTGGATAAATTGGATGAATGATGCATCTGAAAAGAGCAAGAGGGAAAAAAATATTGACCATGGAGTTAAAACTGCTGCAAGCCCTTGGTCTTATGAAGAAGGTGTGCTATTCATTTGAGTAGAATAGGACTTGAGGAAGCATGTGATGATGTTTCCAGGGGAAAAGGAAGCTCTTGACAGAATATAGAAAACAACTGAAAGTATTCAACAGACCTATGTGTCATGCCTCTGGGAAAGGTTTTCTCACCTTTGGGAAGAGGATAAAAGAAAACCTAGGTGGGTTCATTGTTTTGGGAGTCATAGAATGATAAAAAGGACAAATAGAGTATGTAAACTCACTAATCATTGCAGGGAAAAATAAACAAAATGGAATGCTTTAGTTTGTACACATCCACAAAGAATTTATATACATACATACATATATATACACACACACAGAGATACATATGAAAAGCGACATTTCTGCTGCCTTCAAGGATGGAAAACAGTAAAGATGTAGAGGCCAACTGTTCTTCTAAACTTTTTCCAGCAAAGACACTACGTGCACACAACCAGCACTTACAGTGAATGCCTTAATGAGCAAAACCTGAAATTCCCCAGGTACTAGGAGCTGTGCTGCCCTTCCACCTAATGATGCCCTTTATCTAGCTTAGACAAGCATGCAGAGCCACCCTTGCACCTAAACTCAATACAGATATTTGTGTGTGTATTGCATAGGTGGGGCAATTTATATGCACACAACAACATGCTAATTCATGCAGAGCTGGCTTGTGGATAGGTAGTTTATATGTAGTTTACATGGTACTGTATTACTACTGATAACAATAATATAGAAATAGATAACAAATAATCTATGCCTCATCTCAACTTGAGGAAAAAATTATGTGGTTAAAGTAAACCAATTTTTTTGTGGGGGCTTATCTCCCATTAGTATGTTTTATGAATGGAGATTTGAACAATAATTTCCAAAGCAGAAAATTCCCAAAGTAACGTAAAAATTCATCAGAGTCCTCAGATACAAAGCAGAAGGCATAATATCCTGATAAATAAACATCATATATAAAGTGAAATGAAAATGATAAAACCGAGTCAAGGGAGCTTCAGATGATTTATGACATCTGAAGGTCTTGTTGATGTAATTGAAACATTCACAGTTAGACCTAAGTTTATTTTTCTCAGGTGGTATTCGAGTTATTTTTCCTCAAAATCTCTCAACTGCAACATGTCACCTTCAACCACAATTCTACAGACATTTTCACCTGAGGATTGCCTTTGCAAAGATATATATTCATACCTGGCAAGCAACCTCAGCTCCTTTCAGAAAGATTCTTAGCTTCTGTTTAAATGTCAAAAGAAGCCTACAAAACCAAAATGTTACCAAATGCAGACTGTCTATGTGAATGTCACAGCAATGCATGCTACATACATACTTTTTATGTGTGTCAAATTATGTCAGATTCACCTTAAAGAAATGCTGTATTTCAGAAGCAGTTACCTGCGGCATACAGTGAAATAATATGTATGCTTTGCATAGGTCAATAGTTACCAGAGTTTGCCACCATCAGGATGAATAAAGGCATTTTACACATTGCTGTTCCTCAGGTTTTAACACATTGCAGTGTCTGCTATGACAAAATGGCCTTATTAACAGTATTTCAGCCACAGTTACCAAAATTAATCTTTGCCTTACTTCTACATACAGTTAACATGGGTGTTTGTTTCTTGATTTTTGATGTGCCTTTGGTATAACAGTAATTGGTTTTGTCATGGGAAGATCTCTTGGCTAGTTAACCTTAGATTTCTAAAGATCAATTTTATACAGTGGCATTGGAGGACTTGCTATGCCACTGAGTATCACATATGAGGTTATAAAAACTGATAAATTTCATTCTGTGCCAGCAATTTTCCAGACTGAAACCCATGGATATAACAAATTAGTCCAAATCTAATAGTCCTATACCCACATGGAGCCCAAAGGAACCACGACTCCTCAGGGACAAAAAGAGTGTTTGTTGGTGCCCATTTATAATCATATCACTCTCATGATAATTCAACACGGTGAAATAAAAAAAATTATCAATGCCGTGTCTCTCTACTCAAGGTATATTTTTTGAAAGTGTGTGCCTTTGGCTTCTCCTCCTCTGTTGGGGTTTGTAAATTACTGTTTTAATTTACAACTCAACTTCAGCTGGCATCAACAGAAAGACAAATCTTAAATCAGGGACATTTTTACTGATTTTTTTCAACCATTCAGGTTCTTCCAAATTCAGGAAAACATGCTGACTTCAGGGTCAATGTTTGACATGCTTCATTTCCAGTTGTACTTTCTCCTTTATTCTGCCTATACTACTTCTGGAGATGTTGATTCATTGGTGCTCAACTAACTACTGACGGAACTAAGAAATTCTCTTCACAAAAAGAGTTTTTTCACAGCTACAGCCATTGAAATAAATGTACATTTTCTGCATTTAGGATAGACCTAAAACTTGGGGACTATTAATACTCCATAGAACAGTTATAATTGAAAGGATTTTTATCTTTTGTATAAAATATGTGTTCATGGAATCCACTGCCAACATTATGGAAAGATATGTATAAGACAGGAGAAAATTTTACTGATATAGAATCATTTTATTTTAAGACATGAATGCTACTGCCCATCGACTTCTAGCTAGTGGTACTTACTTTTATGAGGTGTTATTTAGCTCTTAGATCTGTAGAAAGGGACCATTTTGTTTTCTCATGGTGGAAAGTTGCTAAACAGTGCAGTAGAATAGACATCACAATATATGCTTTCTTTGCACCTTGCCAGAATTACAAAACAGACTTTTTTTTTTCTTTCTAGCAATTATTTTTGAGTCCTAGGAATTAATCTGCAAACACATTACTGGAAAGTTTGAGTTAAATGAAAGGTCTAAAATGAGACACCATGAGAGTTGTTCTTTTAATATACATGGGCATTAGGTAACCTGCAAACAAAATCACAGGAGACTTTACGAAGAAAGTACATGGTCACCAACAGAACAACATCTTCTGTTATGTTCAAAATCTTGTTTATGGGCAAAAAGGAAGCACATGCTATACATAAAAGAAGCCAAGAATTTATTCCTAATATAGTGGAAATCTCTACAGTCTAATTCAGGAATTATCATTAGTCTAGATTTAATTATTACAGAAAAAGAAAAAAGAAAAAACAAACAGGTAGAATACAGAAGAAAGGTACAAAACCAGCAGCAATATCATTAAAATAGTAACACACATACTTCTTGGTTTCTACACTTTCCCTGCTGTTGCATTCTCCCTTCTACTGCTGCCCTGGGTCCTAGAGTCAGTGGTTTCATCATGGTGTTCATGGTGGTAAGGGAGGTGTTACAACAAGTTTTCAGCATCTGGAGTCCCTTTGCTGGGAGGAATAGGGTTCTCATGTTGATGGTTTCCTCTNTTTTTTCCTCCATGTAGGGTCTTTTACAACTTTTTTGTTTCTGCATTGGTCTGCAGCTCCAGGTTACATCCAAGTTCACTATGTATGGTGCATTTTATATATGTCAGATACAGTTTCTTTGTTTTCTTTGTTACCCTTAAAACCAGTTTTGTCCAACTTTAGGTCTGCATTACTTTTTAATTACCATTACTGAACTGTTTATGGCTATGGGGTCTCCAGTGCTAGGGGAAACTCAGCTGGATCTGGCAGCTCAAAAGAAGTAATGCTGTTACAGCTCCCTACTCCCAGCTCCACATCACCCCATCTCCACCAGTAGTGAGGCTGATTGGGATCAGCCTGGACATGGCGTTTGCTCCTCAGGAGTCTGCAGTGTGGGTTCCTGCCTCCATTGTGCCTCTGTACTCCTCTGAGCTTGTGGAGATGGGCTTCTGATGGGCTGATGACTCCTGTGATGGGCCTGGGAGGAGCTAGGGCAGAATTTGAGCTCTCCCATCTGCTGTTGTCTCTGTCCTCGTTTGTGGGGTACAGATGAGCTTTTGCTACTTAACCTAACACCAGCTTGTGCCCCGTTCCTTATTATCTCAAACCTGCTCTGTCTGTGCTGCATCATGTGTGTTTCTGACTCTGAAAGCCTCTACTGCCCTTCCAGGAGCATTTCTCTCCACATTCTTATGTTAGAGTCATAAATATATCTTTCTACCTAGAAAAACTTCTTGTTATTGCTATCTATATAAAACTAGTACCACACAAAGATAAACAAAAAAAAAAAAGCCCAAAGTAGATATAGACACCTGATCAGTTAGAGAAACTGCTTCCACAGTGAAATCAAGTAAGACCTGGAAGCAGGTCAAGAAAAACCCAGTCAGATCAGGCCTGACAAACCTCTGTCCCAAGGCCATGCAAACTCTGTACAAAGCTTACAGTCTGTTACTAGCACTGGCAATACCGTATTACAGGGCTACACGGTTCCACTTCTTCACAGTCAGGAGATCAGGAACATGGAGTCTAGAAAGCCAGACCACATCTTTCAGTCTACATCACACAATAACAGCCATTTGGATATGCACTCTGGAAAGACTTCTATCTGTGTAATCAACTATTTATGACTTTCCAACCTAGGGACACAGATCATTGTTCTGTGATATACAAAGAATTCCTGAAATCTTCTGGATGTTATCTTTATTGCCTATACCACCATGCCTTACGAACTTCTCCATGTGCTGTAAATGCTGTATTCCCTGCTGCACTGTGGTCTTTGGAAAACAGATCTGCATGGATGGGTGCAGACAAACACAAATTCCTCTACTTGTACCAAAGTAGACGAATATGAATCAGCCCCTGCTGATTGAAAGCTTTGTGTCTTCATCAATGTAGTGCTTTACTTAAGGTAAGAAAATCAGAATATATTAATACCAAAGAATCCCAAAGAATCTCACTAAAGAGGTGTAAGTCTCTCATACCAGAGCTGAATGACATGCCTTTATCAGAGAGCTCATTTGTTTTTACCTACCTGTGTAGACAGATGTGCGTCTGTAGACACATAGGACTAGGATGTCTCTGTCTGTCAAATGACTTGTCAGAGTGAGGTGCTGAAGGACCATGACCATATCTGAGCAGCAGATAGAATAACTGGGGACTTTAAAATCACTATTTCATTCCAGTAGATTTTGCAAAAGCCCTGTGTTTTCATCAAGCTTCCTGCAGAAATACAAACTGCAGTCCTGATCTTTGGACAATCACAAGGATAGCAACTACTATTTTTGAGATTCTCAATGCCCCAAATATTATAAGAACAGGGTGCAATACGGCTAATTGCCAGTAAGAAATCAGCTACTGATTCCCTTCCCCAATTTTTCAGTATTTTTCTTCTCAAACAGTGCTGCTGGATGATTTAAAATGTTAGACAGAAAAGTACATGGCTTGTAGGAATTTGTAAGACATCTTCCTACTTGCTAGGAACATCTATGAGAAGAAAAGGTTTTAATAGCAGAATCATAACACAGTCGTCCAGAACTGGAAGAAGGATTGCAATCCCAACTCTGCACTTCTATAATATGGTGAAGAACTTTATATAGGAGTTGATACTGCCACTTGAACTCCAAGTGGGAATTTGTATTTGCAAAATTTTTTGTCAGTCAATAAGCCTTCTCAAAATAAGCACTGATTATTAGATTAGAAAATAGTTGCACAAGTAGAAATAATGCAATATCTTATAGAATATCTAAGAACTAAGTAGAAATTCAATGTTATATATAAAGCGATTATTTTTAATGTACAGATCTGAAACTTAGAGTAGATTGTCGTTACTTTGTCTGTCACAGGACTGTAAGAAATTTATACATGTAAAAGGACCTGTTTAACTTTTCATAAATAATTTTTGAATAAATTTAAAAGTAAATTAAGCTATAGCCACTTTTTCCTTTTTAAATAAGTGATACAACATGACATTTTCATCTTGTTTGGTCAGGTCCCATCAAATTATGTCACATCACAGAATATGTTTAACCTAATGCAATATAATATAAGCGCAATGGCTGCATCAAAAATTTAAAGGAATAATTTAAAACAAAATTTAAAAGAAGTGGAAGAAAGTAAGAAATATAATACTTGTATCTGCTTATTCCAAACATATCTCTGCTTTCTTGTAATAGACAGATGCCCCTGTGTTCTCAGAGCCAGTAGCAGGTACTTCATCCCAGCTAGTTACAAATAATATAAAAAAAGGACAATTTCGTTGAAATGCCACTTACTTACTTTTTTCTTGTAATGGGTCTTGACAAGAAAATGCTCATGCTGTGTGACTTTGAAAATGCCCTTTTCTGGCAGGCAGCCTTCCTGCCAGTGCTACTGTTTGCTGGCTTTACACAACAGGAACGGGGGCCAATTTAAAGTCCAGGAATCAACCAATTTGAGATGCACAAGCTCCCCATGAAGCAATTATTCCCTTGGATGGACATACTGTCTTCATTATTCTATGAATTTTGCAGAACTTAAATATTCAATCACTGATGTACATTCTTTGCACTGTTGGTAACATATGTGGGGTGATTGTCCAAAAAAGAAAGCACATTTCTGTCTCAGAATGCATAGCGTGATATTCCAGCCCACAGGGATGGGAGTGGAGAAAACATACATAAATACTAGGATTAAATTATGTCCTGTGGAGATGAGCTGGACAGGTTTAAAAGAAATAAAGAGTTTTCAATAGTCTTTGAACTGGATAGTCTAAAGATGTGAGTATATGCTTTATTCATTTCTTGTTCAAAATATGGAGATTTATTCTTTGCCTCCTTTGAAATGTTTTCATATTTCCTACCCTCCCCACTAGCTGGTAGCTTATTTTTGTTCAAATTATTGGGTAACCTTAGTACTGCTCTCCCAAAGAGTTCGCTTAAGTGTGCTAGCAGTTCTTGTTATCATTCAAATAGATGACATATTTTTTTATTTTAACAATGGGGAAGAAATAGAATACCGGGAAAAGAAGAAAGGAAAAGAAAAATAAAGCCAACCTCTTATGTTTTATGAAGTCTATGGAATTATTCTCTGAAATTAATTTGCAAAAAAGAAAAAAATATTTTTAGTGTTCTTTATTGTAAATTTATTCTACCAATCAGTAAATGATTTTTTTTTCCCCCCTAGGTTTCTGCTAGTAATACACACTCATCCTATAAAGTGAGTATGTAGCAACTGGTACCTCAAATTTCTGAAACTGGAATCCTTCCCTAAATAAGGCCAGTAAGAAAACAAAAACACTTAATCAAAATCACAATGTTCTGTCTTTAACATTTATTTAGAATGTAAACTTTCATAGGCTAAAACTGTAGCAATGGGAGTGCTTAATTAGGAAGAAGATCAACCCCCAAAATTTAGGCCTTATATGTGTTAACTAAATTTGTGTCCAAACCTGTTTTCTAATCTAGCCTTGTCTTCCATCCACTATGCTTCCTCATGGGCATGGATTGAAACTGACTTGCAGAGGTCCCTGAGATGGGAGGTTCCTTGCCAGCTTAACATCTCTAATTTGTGCTATCTGCTGAGCACAGGTAAAATTATGGAAAGTATGCCATCCACCAGCATGTCCTAAGTCCAGTTCTCTCAAAAGACTGGAATAAACCTTTGAATTCTATCAACGTTCCTTCAAGAAAATGTATGGAAACTTTTGGGAACATGCGGACCCTTATCTTATTCTTACGGAGTAGAAATTTCTCAAATTTTAATATACAGTTTGGATTAAAATTTAATCTATTTTTTCAGGTATAGAAATAGGACAGACACCTGAGGCTAAATCAAATATGGGATGCAAATGTGTATTACAATATAAAAATATTTTGGTTGGACAAAAGGCACAATTTCCAGTGACTACTATGCTAGACTGTACAGGCACTTTAGTTAAACAGAAGGAGAGAAGGAGAAACAGACATGCAGACAGACAATCTGTAAGTCTGCCAACTGCTTCCTCTCTTCTTTTAATAACACCTAAAAGTAACAATCTGCCGTCTAGCTAACAGTATCCAATTTCATTCTGTCATTTTCTTTATGGGTGTGTTGTATCATATTAGAATAATTAGATGCAAATCTGTGGTCTTGATGATCTGTGTTTGATTTTAAAAAAGAAAAAAAGCATTTTGTGGTGCTGACATGCTCAAGATAGCTCCTAGTAAATCATTTATGGAATCAGAGACCACAGAGCTGTATTACTGAAGCAGTAGAAATAAAATAACTTTACAGAGAAGGTTTGAGTCACATTATATAAGATCAACACATTGTTACATTATATTGGTTCTGGTATCATAGAATGGTTGGAAGGGACCTCTGGATCTGGTCTAACTACCCTGCTCAAGCAGGGCCACCTACAGCAGGCTGCACAGGACTCTGTCCAGATAGTTTTTCAATATATCCAAGGAGGCACCCTGACCTCAGTTACTTCTTCACAGTAAAAAAGTGTTTCTTCATGTTCAGATGGAGCCTCCTGTGTTTCAATGTGTGCCCATTGCCTCTGGGTCTCTCACTGGGCATCACTGAAAAAAGCCTGGCTCTGTTCCCTTCACACCATCTGTTCAAGCATTTATGCACATTAATAAGAATGCCCGAGCCTTCTCTTCTCCAGACTGAACAGTCCCAGCTCTCTCAGCCTTTTTTTCATATGCTACATGCTCCTGTCCCTTAATCATCTTTGTGGCCCTTTGCTGTACTCTCTCCAGGATGTCTGTGCTTCTCTTGGACTGGGGAGCCCCAAACTGGACACAAGACTACAGGTGTGGCTTCAGCAATGCTGAGTAGAGGAGAATATGCACAGACAATGTTATGTTAAAATGTTTTGGACAAAGTAATGGACTTGAAGCTAATGTGGCAACTTCAACAATTCAATAACTTCTGTTACACAGCATAAATGTGCTTAAATTTCTTTGGCAGTTTCTAACATTGCCAAACAGTGTTTTTTAGCCCTAGCAAGTATATCTAGACTGTCAAACATAGTTCTTCAGTTTATTCCCACATGCTTAAACTTGGACTTGTTACTGTATAACTACTCATTTTTCCCCTGACTGTCTTTTGGAGTGAACCATCCACTTGCTTCTCCAGACAAGGTCCAAGTGAATTGCTGGGGTTCAGAACAATGCATTTTCACATTCAGAACAGCTTCTAAAACATGATAAATGGGTTGCTCCACATTTGCCTTTCTCTGCTCTACAGAATCCTTCAGCAGTATCTCAGAGGACTTTGAAATCTCAAAGGCGTCTAAATCAGGGTTTCAAGGGTTTCAGGAGGGCTGAGGTAAACAAACTCCAGCTGTTCAGAGGTTGGCAATAGTCAGTAGAGAGAGACACCAATCAGAGAGGGATTAATCTAAAATAGGTGTGGAAGTTCTGTCATTTGCAACACTTTCTAGAGGTTCTTATTTTGTGTGGAAGGAGCCTTCATAAATTTTTGAGATGCTTAATTTTTAGACGGTTGAAAGATTTGAAGATGATGATAAAATTAAGTAACATTAACCTCATTCTTACTTGCTGCTTGGATGTATGTTGCTTGCTACAAGTATCTGTATGTAGAAAGACAGAACTGGGAGAGGTCTCAAAGGCTACAATGTCCCTTCTTTTTTTCAGACCACCGTATCCTAGAATTTGTTTTGTTAGCAAGCTCCGAGCAACCTGAGGTAATTCAATGTATTTCATTGCTTTAGGATCTGATCAAAAGCCCACAGAAGTCCATGGAAGGCATCCTATCAGTTCAATGGGCTTTAAATCCTACTAATATTTATTCTATAATCCTCAATGCTTATTCTCTTGTTTGGGATACCAAAGACTGGAAAGCATTTGTTATCTAAAATTACTATTGCACTTCCTCACCAGCAAATAACTTGAAAAATGATAAAATTTATGGGTTGGGTTTTCTGTTTTTGTTTTTAAGATCTTCTTTTTCAGATGTTCATAATATACACACACTGACAGTGATAAAATGGAATGGAATACTTTCTTTGTTATGATAAATAGTTAGGGACTCAGAAATAGCCTTTTAGATGAGAAATTTTTCACTGACACTGGAAAATTTACTGATTTACTGATTAGAAGCATTATAAACTATCCATGTGTACTTTAAGTGGATGAAGGTCTGGCTGGTATGCTGTAGTTAAGATATTGTTATATCTGCTTAAAAAACTTTTTTATTAAATTCCTTTCCATTATCTACTGTTTTGTTTTCACATTTGAATCAACCATTTTTTTAAATAAACTAGTATTTTCAGTGTTAAAATACAGTCACAGTTATGGAGGGGAAATAAGTTTGGACTCCATTATTTCTCTGCATATATTTGGAAGGAGAATCCAAAACACTCTGGCTTGATTTGAAACTTGGGTGTTCATCTGATAAAATGTTCATAGCACTCCCACTGAAATCAAGTTATACTGGTGATCCTAATGGTAGATCTGTCTTTAATGTTATATTTCCCAAGCTATTGGTAGTATAGCACTTTATTAATAGATGAAAAGGTGAATTGCTTTGCTTTGTTAAGTCTTTATTCATAAAAGTCTGTTAAGATTGGGGAAGGCTTTCAACTTTCTTAAAGAAAGCGAGTATGAGTCATGGATCATAAGAACAAAATACAGTGATAAAAAGTTGAAAGTAGTTTTTTTTAGCAAAAAGAAAATACAGTATGAAATAAGATAAAATATTTCAAAATGCCTAAATGACTAAGGAACCCAAAGTCAGTGTCTAAATGTAGGTAATTATCTTGGATTCTATATATCTGGAAAACAAGAATTCTCACTCTTTGCTGTTGGTCTCTTAATAGTCATTGTGGATTCCCTGAATGGGATTCATCTCATCTTCCTTAAACATCTACATTGAATCTGAATTAATCAACCAGGGCTCCCTTTATAGTTGGTAGAGAATAATAGACACTCTCAGGGCGCAGTTCATCTGACCTACTTCAGCTGCCTATTTTAGGATAAGAGGAATTGTGACCTAGAAGTGCCTGTTTCTCTCCTTTGACTACTAGGGAGCCTAAAGTGATTAGCTCAGGTGCAGGCATTCACACTCTCAATGTGTACATTTAGCCAAATGAATTCCTCCTTTTTTCTGTGTGATTTATATCTTAAGGAATTTTACATACCAGAATACAGATCTATATTTTATCTGCTTTTTCTTCATGAAAAATATGTATCTGTGCACAAACATTTCCTATGTTAGCACTTGTGTTAGTGCTTAAGCTTTCAACTTATTACCAGAAATATACTTAATTTGCAAAGGCATACAATATAGCTATATACTTCCATATCTCTTCCAGGGAACAAAAACTCTTAAAATAAAATGTAAGATATAGAACCTCAAAGACAACATGATAGTTAACATTAATACAAATAGACTAAGCACCCAGCTGCAGGTTTTCCTGGAGGGCATAATGAAGGATTAGCTCTCTTTCACCCAACTCCCCATTATCTTTCTTAGCTCTGGTTCCCAAAAGTTACTCGCTAAAGGCTATATTAAGACCAAATACCATAAAAAAAAAAAACAAAACAAAAACAAAAACAAACCCAAAAACCCCAAAAACCAAACCAAACCAAACAAAAAACACCTCAAACAAACAACAAAACCAAAAACAAATCACTCAACAAACCAGCAGAGAATGTACCTTTTTTGTGGAGAGCTCTACTTGCATATTTTTCACTTGTCAAGTGGTGTGACAGAGTTGTGGTCTTCTCTCACTCTGACTGACACAGCAGGAAGGGGCACCTGTGTGCCCTTTCACTTCAGGCTGCAGCTGTTCCTAGGAAGCTCTGGAAAAAAAAAGCCAGAACAGGGAGGTGAACACTGGTTTAGTGAAGAATTAAAAGTAACTAGGTACTTTTTCTTGAGTCTTTCCTTATACACATGCCAGTGTTTCTCTCCTACTTTTTACTGTTTCACCTGGTGTTTTAAAACTATTTGCATGCAACATGAGAGAAGTAAGCCGCAGAAGCAGACACAGCACTGAACTTCTGGGGCAGGATATGCTACCTGTATCAAGCAACATGTCTTATCAATTAATCTGGAAGCTTTTACAACTGATTAACTATCCTGAGGAAGATGATCTCTGACAAAACTTTGCATATGGGGTTTTAAATTTGCTGAACACCACTACTTAGTCAATACCTAAGTTCAAAGTAAGCTATTAATTAAAAAGAACAAGCAGGACTAGAAGACTTGCATAATTCAGGAAGGTTATGTTAAAGATTTCAAACAACAGCCTGCTTTTCTGAGCCTTTCTCTTTCAAATTATTTTTATCCCTTTTTTAAAAAAAATAATTTCTAACAAATTTTCATGTGTCTTTCTTCCTCTTCTCATTTCCAGTTTCTTTCCCTGTGCTCAGCTTCAGCTGCTTGCTGGAAAGACATGCCTAGGCTTGTCTGTGTTACTGTCATGGCTTAGTGACTCTTGATTAAATATTGAATGAGATCTGGGCACAGGACAATCTTCTCCATCCTGCCCTGGTTTACATGGAAAGAAAAGAATGGTAAGTGAGCTGAGTGGGAACCGCTGCACTCTCCAAAAATTCAGACTACAACTCAGAATTTCCTATTCCAGCAACGTATGTGACCAGCTAACAAACAGAACAAGCAGAGAACAATCTGTACCTCCGTCCAATAAAAGAATTATTTTTTTTGCAATTTCCTCTTTACTCACTGCTTGCAGCTAATGCTCAGACCCTTCAGGCCATTTAGCTGCGATACAAATCAGTACTTAATTTTTATTTTGAAGGTATTTGTTATGTCTAATCTTTATTTGTTTGGGAAAGGTAAATACTGCATCTTTTTTTTGAAGACAACTAGATAATTGTATTGCTTTGTTATCTGCCCCTGAAATGAAATAAGTGGGTTTGTGTTTTCTTCTTTCTAATACAAATATATTTGTTGAAAAATGTTATACTACTTTAATCATGAATAAA
>WEKW01027012.1:22192-71996 GCA_013389905.1 Sula dactylatra | reverse complement strand
CGGATGCCCTTCAGAGAGGCCCGCTGCGGCCCCGGGCAAGACCGTGGTTGCCGCCCCCGCCCCTCTGGGTTCTCTCCCAAAACAGTCTGTCTTGCTGCTGAAATTCAGCCGTCAGGGACTGTTACCAACGAGGCTGAGGAATATTTTCTCTCTGACGGGAAAGGCCAGGAGCTGCGCCTCGAGCCGAGCAGCGGGGTCAGCACGAATGGCCCCTCAGGGCACGGACGGAGTCAGGGTCCGCCCTGTGGAAGGTGATAAAAGGTGATAAAAGGGGACTTGTGCGGTTTCATAGAATCATAGAGTGCTTTGGGTTGGAAGGGACCTTTAGAGATCATCTAGTCCAACCCCCCTGGAGTGAGCGGGGACATCCCCAACTAGATCAGGCTGCTCAGAGCCCTGTGCAGCCTGACCTTGAATGCCTCTAAGGATGGGGTCTCCACTATCTCTCTGGGCAACCTGTGCCAGCACTTCACCACCCTCACTGTAAAAAATTTCTTCCTTATATCCAGCCTAAATCTACCCTCCTTTAGTTTAAAACCATTACCCCTTGTCCTGTCACAACAGGCCTTGCTAAGGAGATTGTCCCCATCCTTCCTATAGCCCCCCTTTAAGTACTGAAAGGCTGCAATAAGGTCTCCCCGCAGCCTTCTCCTCTTCTCCAGGGTGAACAACCCCAGCTCTCTCAGCCTCTCCTCATAGGAGAGGTGCTCCAGCCCTCGGAGCATTTTTCTGGACCTGCTCCAACAGGTCCATGCCCTTCTTGTGCTGAGGGCTCCAGAGCTGGATGCAGTACTCCAGGAGGGGTCTCACCAGAGCAGAGTAGAGGGGCAGAATCCCCTCGCTTCACCTGCTGGCTACACTTCTTTTGATGGAGCCCAGGATACGGTTGGCTTTCTGGGCTGTGAGCACACATTGTTGGCTCATGTCCAGCTTTTCGTTCACCAGTACCCCAAGTCTTTCTCTGCAGGGCTGCTCTCAATCCCTTCATCCCCCAGCCTGTATTGATATTGGGGGTTGCCCCGACTCAGGTGCCAGACCTTGCACTTGGCCTTGATGAACCTCATGAGATTCTCACAGGCCCGCCTCTCCAGCTTGTCCAAACCTTCAGGTCTGGGGGCACAAATTGCATTTGGAGCCTGGCTTCTGTCATTTCATTGCACCTGACCATTCACACTGTGTGTGTGAATGATTTTATACAAACCATGGCCTAGAACAAGGGAACGCAGGACAGTGGCTCTGCACTTCAAGAGCTGTGCTCACGTATCAGCTGCTGCTCCTTGCTCCGCTTCCAGCTAACCCTTGCAATAGTTGTTTTTATCTCTATGGGGTCACAAATTGTTTCATCTGATAGCTTTTTAGGGCAGGGAATGTATTGTACCATGTGTAGGCTCCCTAGCAGAATGGATGTTGGTTATGACCTTAAAGTACCACTTGAAACTGATAATGATGGTGGTAAACTTTTTCTCTTCCTGCTTTAATGAAGCCTGAATTGTAGTGCTTCATTTTACCAATTACATAGCAAAATAGGCATTTTCAAATGGATGCTTTTAAATGGTCTGATTTTACCATTAGAACTGGAGAATAATTCACATTTTATAATGTATTCTCTATATGTATGACTTAATTTACAAAATATCCTACATGCTGAAACATTCTCAATCATTTCAAAGCACACTTCTAATAAAAAAAATAAAATTCCTTCTCTCATTTTTGCACTCTTCCTTTTCCTCCTTTTCTTTTGTACTGATGTTTCTTATGTAATAAAATTACCAGCATGATGATAATGGTAAATTCCCTGATTCTAGGATTTCAGATTCTCTAGAAGACCAAACTTTTAGACCTTTAAAATTAAACAGCTGCACATGTAAAGAAATATCAAAAGACATGATTTTAATTTTGCGACCAAAATACTGCTGAAGGAAGGGGATATGCTCAGAATTAAAAAAAAAAAGTTTATACAAAATTACAAAAAAACCCTTCAAATTTACTTCTTAAATATATAACCTTGATATTTATTATACTCTTTTTTTAGGGCTTTAACAACCAAACTGGAGTGGAAACTTGAGAAGGGAGGTAGGTACCTTTGTGCTTTAGGTTCATGATTGCACTTGTGGGTAATAGCATAAATGTGTCAAAAAATGATACCCATTTATTGAGGCATTCCCATAAGTTTCTGTTTTTCAAACTCCTGGTCATTTGTATCCTGCGAGACCCTCTAAGGATGACTGTATAGGCTGGTCTTCATGGCAAGTGCTATTTGAGCTAAATTCATTCAAATTCAACAAGTTCACTGTCATGGTGGCTGCACTCCTAATTGCAGTGCAGATGTAGTAGGGTGACTGTTAAGAGGCCATGATAACTCATGCTAATGCCCATTTTTGATAAGCCAGCCACCATGCCTTAGAACACCACAACTCATAGCACAAAAGTGCAAACAGGACACAAATGTGTGACAAGACTCAACTATTTAGTTTGAATTCTGCAACAAACCTACAGAATGCCTTGACAGGTTCATGACCTAAGAGCTAGACTGACACTCAAAAGGACATCCGGTTTTCTGACCTTAGCAAGAATTTCCTGTAGCTTGGAACCAGCTGCTTAAAATTCCCCATGCTTTATATTCATCAGTAAAGTGTAAATAACCACATCTGCCATCCTGCAATACTGCTGTGAGTTACATCGCTAAAAATGATGTGCTCATGTCATAGAGTGATCCTCTAGACAAGATGGAGCTCTTGAAGTGGGATCACCTTTTAACACTCCCTTTTAAGCTAAGCCTATGTTCCCAGCTCTGCTAGTAAGAGCAAAAAAACTACCACACCCACAGAAATAAATAGAAAAAAAAAAAATCAATAAACTACCTTAAATAAAAATAAATAAATCTCCATTAACAGCAGGGACAAGCCAGACCCAGAAAACTTCAGTTCATTGAAAAGATTGTTATTTATTTCCCTGAATATCTGACTTTGTTCAAGGGACACCCGTACTTTATGGTGAATAAGGAGAATCGCCTATTTCACCAGCTGCATAAAAGAGAGGTTTGTATCAGTGGAGTATGTTTGTGTGCATGCAGAAAGGGTTACTAGAGAAGAAATATTTGCTCACTGATTTATTTGAGGTCACAACCTTCAGGCAGTTAATTTAATGCATGTTTTAAACTGTAGTGGCATGAAAATGATAAGCCATCACTTCCTGAGTGTAAGGATTTATGGGCTACTGCAGAGATAAATAAATAGAGTAAAAATTCTCATCATAACATCACCCAGGAGAATGTAAGCAATTTGGGGCAGGGACCATGACAGCACATATCTTCTGGAAAGTGTAAAATGAATCTTGTGGACACTGGAAGGTAACGATAAGAACTGATAAAGGAAAGCGTGGGGCGAGGGGGAGGTGGGGGGTGGTGGTGTTGAAATGCGTTTCCTTTCACACCATGCTGTTGTAAGGAAGAACATCACTAGGTGGCACTCCACCACCACAGTGGTTTGATAAACTTAGCCCTGCACAGCACTCAGGTTTCTTCAGTGGATACTTTCCATTACCTGCTTACCAGTTCTGATCCATGGCTGTCTTCCCAATCATGAACATTTGGGTGTATTTAAAAATGAGTTTCGAATACATCTAGAGTCATCGTGTGTTCATTAGCAGAAACAGCTTCCCCCTGTGCTTTCCAACAGCCTCTCAGTTCCAGCAGCAGAATCCAGGCCCTAAGCTCTGATTCCTGTTCCCCTCATATTTTATTGTTCAGCCATTTAATTCTCTACCACCAAATCCTTCCGTAGCTGAAAATTTGCCTGGCATCTTTCACTACTTGACACTCAAGTCCTCTAGGAGGAAGAGGCTATTAAAAATATCTTAATACCCAGGGAAGGCTATGGAAATCACAGAGATTTAAGATGTTTATAAAGTCAGGTGTGAGGGGGTAGATGAGGACACCATATGGCAAGCTGTGAGGAGGTGACCCTGTCTCCCTGCACATTTCCTTGCAAGGTAGCTAGAAGGCGTGAAATATTCATGGATGGAAGGGAGTCCCTCACTCCTCCCCTCAGTCTGCTCCCTGCTCTGCTGGGTCACTCTGACCTGTGCCTATTAAAATACTGTCCTGCTGCAGGCTCCTTTAGCCTTACACAAACACTTGCAGTATAAAAGGTGGGGCCCCAGCAAGGCCTGACTCAAGCAAGACTATCGTTCCTGCTTTCTCTGTATTAATGTGATCCCTCTGTGTGCTCCAGGTTGGCAGCTGTGTCCTGTGTTCCTTGTGAAGGTGACAGCTGGAAGCTGTATTAAAAGCTGTTTCACTGCTGCCTGCCCATGGCCTCTCTATCATATCCCTATCCTCTCTTTGTAGATCTTGCAAGATGATTTTTTTATTTATTGCTTCTAGTAGTTCAAGGAGATATTGCTAGTTTTGTAACGGATTAGAAATACTAGTGGAAAGAATAAAATAATTCCTCAATCTTCTAACATGCCTGAAAGCAGCTGAGAAAGATACCTAGAATTTAACGCTCAGCCCAAATCTTGCTCCCGTCTGGCTCCTGCTGATAGGATCTTAGAGTCCATTTTAGAAATAATATGATTATATGTAATTTCTGCTGCAGTAGCAGCCACGTGACAGAGCTACAGGCTATGTCTCAGTGTGCGAGGAACTGTGGTACTGTTACTCCACTGCTCACAGCTTCAGGTCCTGCCCGACATCTGAGTAACATTAGCGGAGCTTGGCTCATTATGAAATAAATTACTACCTTTAGCAAAATAACGATCTTAAGCCTTCTGCAGTGCAGCAATACTCAAACAATGAATCGTGCTGGAGTTATCAGGATATGTACTTCTAGCTTTCCCTCCTCTTTCAAACTTCTGAACTGCATCAGAAAAACTAATACGAATCAAATTAATGGGTCTTGGTTTGATTTTTCTATTTACATGTATTGTATTGTTGTCATAATTTTATGCCATCTTAGGTGGCACAGAAAGTGGATCCTGAATGGGGCAGTGGATATGTACTATAACCTGCTGGGATGTAAGCCTTCCTTTGAAAAATGATCAGGCCTTTTCCCCATTCACCTACCTGTATCCCAGAGAGATTTTGCAGATGAATGTAAATGAGAGAGAGAGAGAGAGAGAGAGAGAGAGAGAGAGAGAGAGAGCATGGTCAGAATCAATAATTACTACCTTGTCAGTCTTTATGCAGCCATTTTCCTATGGCTTAGGTGATGAATATCTTGGAGATCTTGGAGAAGGATCTGTTTTCTCTCCTGCTGCTGCTGTGACGTTCCCAGGGGAAATAAATAATGCACCAAGACAGGCTGAGCCCTGCAGCGCAGAAACAGGGAGACTCCAGTACTACTTTTGCTAAAGATTATTTTCATAGATTATGGCATAATGAGAAAGGAATGTACTAATACCCAGGTTGCCAATAAACCAGAATAAACTTGGTTCAGACACTAAGGAAACTGTACCCATACAAACACATTTACGAACACAAACCCTGTGAATAACATTAAAACTGTTACTTAATTCAATAAGCACTTCAGGAAATTCAAAGAACGGGCTGACTTAACAGTCCCAGTTATCACTCACAAGCTAGGCAGCTTCAATGTCAAGCTGCACCACCACATTTGCCTGGTGCAATATAACATGCAGATTGTCTCCCACCGCAGCACATGTCCACCACCTGAGCTGAAAAAAAAATTAAAAAAAATCAAAGCAGCAGCAGTGGAGACTTTGCAATGTGCCATACCACCATTAATATAAGATAGTTATTGCAATGCTGTAGAAAGAGGAAGGGTGCAATAAAGGGATCTAAAGTTCCCTAAATCAGATAGATGTTACTATGGTGATGTTCAAACCTGGTGCCCTTAAGCTTCTTTGCAGAAGTTGAGCAAACTTACTTCTCTGCTGGATCTGTAAGAAGATGCCCTTTAACTGTAGAATGAGGGCAGTGTTGAAGAACACTTTTTAAATCGTTTACAGCGGCCTTTATCATTGGTTAAGTTAACCCTGCTGTGCCTCAGGTCCCTCACACCTAGAAAGAAAGCAGTGCCCCTTTCTCTGCCTCCAAAGGATGGTGGGCAGATTCACA
The DNA here is from genome assembly GCA_013389905.1 of Sula dactylatra. Lineage (NCBI taxonomy): Eukaryota > Metazoa > Chordata > Aves > Suliformes > Sulidae > Sula > Sula dactylatra. Next base: position 65,917 of record WEKW01027012.1, on the reverse strand, counting down.
AGTTTCTCCTTGTGTCAGCTCTGGCCAGGAAAATGGGTCTGCGGCCCCGGGATAAGAACTACAGGCGAGGTTACGTGTTTCGGCTGCTTTCCTGACTCTCAGGCACAACCACCAGGAGGTCGGAATACATCCGAGAAGCAAAATGAGCGCATTTCCTCTCTGTCCCCGGTGCCCTCAGTACAAAACCATCTGGGAAGCTACTGGGGGAGCCGGGAGGGAGCTCAGAGAGCAAACCGCAGCCTGCCGGCGGATGGCTCGGCTCATAGGGCTGGCGGGGGTGGTTTGAAGGAGGAGGAAAAGAAACAAAAAACACCCAAAGAGAAGAGGAAACCTGCTCCGNCCCGGTAAGTCCGCTCCGGGGCTGCGGGAGGCCGAGCCCACGGGACGGGGGGCGGCTCGAGGTGGGCTCTGCCGCCCGGGGAAGGGCTTTGCCTGTCTGCCGCGGCGGTTTTGGGGAGCGAAGGCGCAGGAGTAGATGCGGCGGCGCCGGTGCCTGCCTGCAACAGGTCGCGGTGGTGTGACTTTTCCCGGTTTCTCTTTATGGAGTAATTGTGCTCTCTCCGTGCGTAAGTGGCTCGTCTCGCTGTGTGCTCGGGCATCGGGCCGGATCACGCCCCTGAGGCAGATTGCTTAGTCCACCAAAGCTACAGATCTTTCGGCTTTCCTCTCGCAGGAGCCAAGCGCAAGGAGCAGAAGGCAGCCAGCTTTCAGGGGCCCTGGGAGCTGCAGGAGGACTGGCTGCGGCCCCCTTCAGCAGGGTGTGCGGGGAACCCCTGCGGGATCGAGCCACGCTGGATAGAGACCCCACAGCCGCCTCTTTTTGGTGGTGCTGGCAGCACGGGGGGCCCTTAGGCCAGTGGTGATCTCAGGCATGTGCAGTCCATGCAAAATGCATCATTGAGCTTTGTTGCGTGGTCAGTATTATGTGGCTTGGGCTTAGCTTGTTACAAAAGTTTTTTGCCTTTCTTCTGAGATAGAGTATATCTCTCTAATGAGCACAAAGAGAAGGAGCAATGTTTTTAGTAGAGTGGCCGTTCATGTGTGTGGGCATCTTTTTGAAGATATCAGTACATATTTGTAGCTCAAATCAGAGTGAGTCAGGAATGGGATACGGGAAGTCATGGGCTGTAAAACTGACACGCAGAACCAAAGCCTTAGTGGCCTTTGCATCTTCAACTTGGCAATCTCCCACTGGACCTGCCACATTAAAATCCTTCAGGAAAATAAGACAGGTTGCTATTGGTGTCTGTTATGTGGTCAGGCAAGATGAGCTCCCACAGCACCTCTAAGAGAACATTACTATTAACGTGTTTTTAATGAGTGTTATAGGCTTAAACCATAACCAGCATGTCTCCTTCAGGCACAAGGGTTTGGTGTGAGCTGCCAGGCAAGGGCCTGAGCTGCCAGGCAAGCAGCACTTGGGCAGGAGAGCGGCTGTAGTGCAGCATGGTTTGTTTTGTGAGGTTTTTTAGTTTGGTCTGGTGATGATAAAGTTCTTCTGCAGCTCTGACTAAAGTGATTCTGTCTGCCTTCATAGACAACTGCTTTTGAAACCTACTGGTCCCTGTTTTCCTTAATATACTTGACAGGGGTTTCTTCAGTCCTTGAGGAAAAGCAGAGCATGGAAATTAGGAATGGAAACTTAAAGCCTTCTCTTCAATCTTGTTTTCAGCACAATAGATGCTTCACACTGCTCCCACATGGGAAATGCACATATTAAGTGTGATTGCCACAGATGTGGAGAGAGGTGAACTGATTTGCCAAAGGTCAGAGAGCCAGTGTCAGTACTGGAATCAGCCCTGAGGGCTGCTTGGCTCCCAGGTGGTAGATGACTTTTTTTTTTTTTTTTTACATGACTTGGATGTGCAGAATGCATTGATCTGTGTTTGCACGAGCAGCATCTGCAGGGGAGAAGCAACCTGTGCATACTGAAGGCATTGTGCCTGTTCACCAAGAGCTCAGGCAGTGGCCCTTCCGAACCTAACAGTGTTCCTCTTTTTGTTGCTTGGAGAATTACAATATACTAAGAACAGCCTTTTTTCTTTTTTTTTTTTTTTTTCCCCTTACAAGACAGACTAAGTAGCCCTGGTCAGGGGCTGGGGGACTTTGCTTCTCCTGAGTGCTTGTTTCAGGCCATCTGATGGCTAGGGCTGCCAAAGCTGCATGTCCTGCTCCCTTCTTAGTTTTGTTGGTTCTCTCCATGGCAATAAGGGCTCCCATGTGCCTCTGCTGCACAGCGGTCTCAGAGGGATGCCAGTGATTGCGATCCTCCTTACGTGGCAATGAGTAACAGGGGGAGGGAATCTGACCCACAGAAACCTAACACTAGTGTTCCATGAGCTGATCTAACTAATTCCTGAGTTTGTTTTTTAAGCAAAAACTGTATGGTTTTCATAAGGACAGGTTTAGGCTGGGTTTTGCGACTGTCTACCTGCTGACTGTTGTTTCAGGGTCTTGGAGCTTGCCTGCAAATAAAATAATGCAAATAGTGCGATATCAGGAAACGCACTCAGTGGATTGTATTGTGGTGTACTATTCCCCCCCCCTTCCCCCAATAGCTTAAATCAGTTCCCTGAGTGCAATGGGTTCACAGCGAAAGGGGTGGTTTATTTTTCTAGTTGTATTGCTTTCTTCTACCAGATCTGTATCCCATATAAAACAACTGTCCTGGCAAAATGTAACCTAAATTCAGCCTCTGTCAACAAGGTGAACATTAAGAAGCAGTTGTTCTGGTGAGCACTGATAAAGTATGTGAACTCCATGAAGAGTCTGCACGAGTCTCCCTGCTGTCCTGTCCTGCATGCTCTGCTCTGCAGAATTGCAACTGTGATCTGTAGCAATGGTGCAATGGAGAAGGGAGCTGGAAAAAAAGTTCTTCACTTGTTCCTTCAGATCCCTTTTAAAATGGGCTGTTGGGTGGGCCAGCTCTTTCTCTCCCAAGTGTTAGTGTAATACATTTACACTGGGAAAAAGCAGGTTTGCTGCCAGGCAGCATACTTTCCATCAGCACATGTAATTGCTGTGTGGTGGAAAGAGGTAGAGACTCTGGTTTTCAGGCTGGAGGGAGGGGAGGGAGGGAGTGTGGCCAGGGTGTGTGCTGTGTGGCATTGTCGTGTGCCTGACCATGAATTCCAGGTTTTGCAGGGATGTGGGCTCAGCTGTGTAAGCAAAACCTTCTGCCCATTCACCCCTCAGTATGGGCAATAGGAAGGGAGGCAGGTAGCCAAGCTTCAAGCATCTCAAGGGATGGAGAGCTGGCCCAGGGGTGCAGATGCAACAGGGCTCTTATGTTTTAGCCTATTATGATTTCCACGCACACGTGGGCCATGCGAAGTTGGCTGAGTCAACCTTCACAGGTTGTACAGCAAAACAAATAGGTTTTACTGCCATGACCTCAAGGCCAGACTAGCTGCTGAGCTGCACTGGAGCAGGGGGTGGGTTTGATTTCTGGCGTGGACAGGAGGTTCTTGTATAGGGCTGATCTACAACGAACACTGTGCTGTGTTGCTTGGACTGCCTCCGAGGGAGCGACAGGAGGTTTGTGAGGATGCAGCGCACACCCACCCACTGCTGAGAGGGACCTTCTTGTAGTGACCTTAGACCATCCCCTAAGGTTTAGTCACGGTCTGTCCAACATCTATACACATATAGCAGAGGGAGACCCTGACTTAAACTCTGTCTTTTGAGATTTAAAAATTATTTTAACAAGTGGGAGCATGTAAGTCCTGTAGCAGCAGTTACTGCACAGCACTTCACAGCTCCTTTCCTCCAAGCAGAAGCACCTGCTGTACCTAACTGGCCCTGAGCCACCATGGGACCAGGCATTGCAGGCCCTGAGGGCTAACAAACACCCACTGGGATATTACAGTGTGGATCCAGCCCTTTTGGGACTGGGGTGTCTTTCCTCTGTGCTTGGCAGTATGTGCTGCGGCTGGTAGTGTTGTGGCGCTGGTTGAGCAGAGACACAAGCAGCCCTGCAGGCTGCAAGGTGCTAGGAGGTCAGGGCAGAGTGTGTTTGCCTGATTTGGCCTCACAGTTGAAGACAGAAACGGAGAAGTGAAACTGTACACATGGTCTGGTCAGAGCAGGTATGTGGGAGGAGGAAGGGCTGAGCCATCCCTTCCCCAACGGCTGCTGAATTGAAGGGGTTCAGGAGAGCAAGGACGTGTCAACCTAATACCGAGCCCTTAAAGGACCCAGATCCAAAGCACAGCTCAGCCCACAGAATGGCTATTCATGGTTTCATCATCCTTTGGATCAAGACAGAGGGTTTGAAGTGGTGATCGTAGCTGGTAATGAGGGCAGTGGATTCCTGTTCCCCAGCTAGCTCGAGTGCAGCTGGGTAACGTCTCCTTTATCTCCCTGCAACCAGCTTGTCGGGCCCATCCATTCCTGCTTCTGCTCGGAGGACTTTGCTTTGTTTCTTGCTTCACCTAAAATTTCTTAACTTCTCTCCCCTAAAATATGGTAGTTATCTTTTGTGGTTCTGTGTTTCATATCTTCCTGTATGCTCTTAGTTATTTCCTGCCTCTTCTGCATTTTCTGTTTCTCACACTAGCTCTCTAAACCCAGGTCCCCCAGCAAGCATTTCTACATCACTCTGCTTACAGCAGCCAGATGCCTTTTCTGAGACAAACCAATCCCAGACAAAACTGTTCCAGCCCTTGCACTTACGCGGCTGCTAATTTGACCCTAATCCATTTTAAAAGGAGAGGGCTAGTGGGTGAGGATGGAGTCAGAGGAGGGCAGTCCTTGCTTGCTGGTGTGTCTGCAATGTTGACAGACCCATGGTGTGATTTGCACACTTTCCCATGAGAGAAGCAGCGTTTTAACTCTTCCCTGATCACTTCAAAGCTGGTTATTTCTTGTCTCTTGTGCTTTTATGATAATTATATTAGGTAAGGGGGTGAGTTAATCTCTCTTGTAATTAATCCCTAATTTAGACAACTGCATTATGTACCCATCTTCTGCCTGAACTTCCTCATTCGTTCTGTTTGTGTTTTGCAGACTTCCTGGCTGTGCTTCAGTGGTGGGTGACTGAATATAGTCTTCTCTGCATCATGGTGATAGTAGTAATGTGAAGTTAATGAGCACCTGCAAAGTCGTGTAGCAGGTAAGTGCTCCGGGGGTCATTCTTCCTTCCAGATTTGATGTGATTTAAAAAACCTTCTTGATGGGCTCTCACTAGGAGATCTTGAGCCTTGCAGCAGAAATGCTGGAAGGAAAGCAGTGTGGCTCATATTTTAGCAATCCCAACAGCGAGGGTCAGACAGCACTTGCAAAGCAAAAGTAGAAATATTGTGAAGGTTTAATTTGGAAATGGCTTCAGTTTAGAAGATCAATGTTAAAAGCCTCTCTCTCTTGGTGTTCAGTATAAAATTGCATTTATCTGACTGCTTGGTACAGTTGGGGTCTAGTCAGAGAGTGATGGCAGAAGAAAACCAACAGGTTCAAGCTTTGCTGACAGCAGGTACTGCTGCGTTTGCCATTATGCAGAACTTCCCAGAGGTACCTTTGCCGGATTGGGAAAGCACTAGATCCCCCCCTCTTCCAGGTGTTAGAGGGAGAGCAAAGGCCTAGAAGTGCCTGACAACCTCCTGATGGTCAGGGGTGACAGCAGAGGCAGCAAGATTGAAGGGAAATGGTGGTCTTTATAAGACAACAACGTGTAGAGTTTTCATGTTTGTATGAAAACCCCTGAAAAACCTGCTGAAAGCAGAACTGCTGGGTGAAACCCAGACGTCTGGCAGTGCTGCTCTGCCACCATGTGACAGGAGGCTCTGCAGGTAGCAGTGGTGGGAAGGGAAGAACTGGAGCTGATAACAGAGGGAGCTGCCAGAGCAGCAGTCCTGGCTACCACAGTGTCCTGCCTCAGCTCTGAGTACCTGTTACTTCATGCACTCCATGTGATTTTTTTTTTTCTTTTTCTTATTTATTCTGGATCTGTGTCTGCGTTGGGTGGTGTCTGTCCCCTTCTTTCCATCCTAGTCAGTTCAAACGGCTGCTCTGCTCTAGCAAAGCTTAGCTTGCAGCGTTCCCTGGCATGCTCCTCCAGCCAGCCCCAATCAAAGCTGTGAGAGCTGGCCCACTGCCATCCTCCTGTGTGAAAATGAAGCTCTTTCTCTTTTTACTTTCCCCCCACTGTCTTTCATTATTATCCTTCTTCCAGAGGCAGGTTTTTCTGGCTGAACTAGCACATTATTCATATCAGTGATATTTGCCTCAAGGCAGAGATGCTTTTTCAGCATTTACAGGGAAAACATCTGTTGCACCCCACTGCCATGCATGTGGCTTGGAAAAACCAAGCATGGTGTTGGCAAGGATGAGGACCACCAAGGCCAACTGTTGCAGAATTTAAGCGCTGTTAGGCACAATTTCTGATTCATATGGTTATTTCAGTTGCCTGGCAAAGAAAACATACTGTTCCTTCACTTTCAAAACCAGCAAGAAGAGCATGTAAAGGAGGTTCTTGCACCTGAGCAGAAGTGACATTAGCTATAAGGCAGGCGTCAGCTGAGCCACCTGTGTAAACAACTGCAGCTTTCTCTGGGTTGCCTCAAGGGATGGTGGGTGCCAGTCAATTGAAAAGATAGAGTTGGCAGCCAAACCCAAATGAAAACAATGAAAATCAGCTTCAGAGTGCCTTGCTTTTGGTTCTTCCAAATTGCAGAGGATTTGGTGATGCTCAATGAGCATCTGATGATGAGTAGGAGCAAATAGTTCCCACGCTGCCCACAGAGAGGAAAGTAGCTCCCTAAGACAAGATACTGCCTGCATAAGCCAGAATCCCAGCAGGGCTTACAGCTTGTCTTGGAGAAAACACATGCAGTGTTAAGGAGACTTTCCTACAGGTAGAGGTAGTTAAGCACTAGTCTAGACTGCCTTTGGAGGCAGAGGTGGAGGTTTGCTGGAAGCTTTTCAGAACAAAGTAGACAAAGACTTGCCAGAAACCTTCCAGATGCAGTGTAGGCTATGCATGTAGGCAGAGGGGGGAAGACTGTATTGCTTTTTCAGATCTTTTTTTTTTCCTCTATTTTTTAAGGTCTTGTAGAATATTAATACATACCAGAGATGGAGCTAAGGAGACATTCTCAACCTTGAACTGTGACACTTGATGTTCACAGTATAGTGCTTCCCAGAGGGGCTTGTGTTTGTGTGTGTATCTGCTCCCAAAATGCCTAGATCCTAAGCTATTTCCTCCTGGATGTTCAGATACCTGACTGCCACTGGTTTCAGATGAGAGCTTGATTTCTAAAGGACTGTGGAGATTTAGCAACCAAATACCTTGGGACTGTTGGAAAGGTGAGAGAAAACACTTGGATTTTCTGCAGCACAGCCACTTCTGCACTGCAGGTTGCAACCCATTCGTGATAGTTGAAGAAGGCCCTTATCTTTTTCTCCCAGGCTAGTAGGGGCAAGGATGAGATGGGTATCTGTATTTTGGGTAGCTAGAATCCATCAGCTGACCCTCACCTACTGTAACACACAGTGACATAAATTATCTGGCACGCTAGGTGACTTAAGGACATAGAGCTTTACTGCTGTCCTACCTAACAAGCTGGCTATGGTCAGTTTAAGTATCATGGCCATGCTTTTCTGCAGCCAAAGTCAGAGACAGTCTGAAGGTGCTTGGCTGACATCCATCCCACCTCCCTGTTGAGCCATAGCTGCTTCATGCTTTTAGAGTGAGTGCAGGGTTTTACGATCTCAAGCTCTGAAGGAGTTACGGGAAGAAATGTCGACTGAAAGGAACATGTTTGCGTTTTAAGTCATCCACAACATGTGCTCTCAGCTCAGCCTTGTATTTGCTGCTAGTCCTGGACGTTTTCAGTTTCCTTTGCGGAGCTGGAAGCTGTCTTTGCTCCTTGCAAAACTAAGCTCCTTACTTGCTGCAGCAGCGGGGATTTTTGTGCCTACGAGCAGGGGCCCCACAGCTATGACTCACAGTTCCCATTACGTTGTAACTTAGCCTTTAAGTGTGCGGAGAGGCTGTCCCTTGGCTTTCAAACAAAGCCTTCCTTTGTTGTGCCTATGTTACAAAGGAAGCAAGTGTATGTGTTCACCCCACACATCCCAAATGAAAACCACGTGGCTTCACAGCCTTAACTTGTGTGTACTTTTGCTATAGCAGTGCATGTTACATCGCTCTTACCCCATTGAGTCTTTTCAGAGTTTTTCTTCCCAGAATTCATTTACAAACTCTTCAGGAAAAGAAAGAGCTTAAAGATGTTTTCTTTTGTTGGTAAGCAGAGGGGACTGAGCAAAGAGCACATGAAAATTATTAAATTTGGGTGCATGTGGCAATAGGCTGGTCTCTGAGTCATTTGCCTGGGTGAAAATGGCTCTGAGTTGGTGGCCAAGGGTGCTGAAAGGATGAGCTTCATGGGAATATTGTACGGAAGTGGGGCAGTTTGTTTTCTTGTATAGCCTTGCTTTTTTCTTCTGATTTTTTTTTTATTCAAACTCATTTTGAAAAGCAGGGTGAGCCACCAGTACTCTGCAGCCAACATATTTGTGTGCGTGCGTGTCTCTTGGCAGTTTTTAGGTTTATGACTAGCAAGCCAAGACTGGGCTTACTGCTTCCCAAAGTGTTTGTGTTTCTCCTGTTCTTTTCTAGAGCCACCAGGTAATGAAGTAAGAGGGCCTGATTCTTCCTGCAAACGCTGGCATGCAATGCAGATTGCCTCTGCTTAGATCAGGGAGTCATCCTAGTGAGAGTCAAGGAAATGGGGCATTGCAGGAAAAGTGCTCTTTCTCGATCTCTCCTCCTTCTGCACCCTCTACCCATCCCTGCAGGGGCTTTCACAGTCTGTGTTTTGGGTTTTTTTTTTCTTTTACTTTATTTAAGGAACTATAATGTGTTTTATAAAAAAGCTGGGATTTTGAGCAACGGAATAAAGCATTTCTTTTCATTTCTGTGGTGATGTTTTGGCTACAATAGCCAGCCTTTAAATACTGTTCCTCCCCAACTGTTTGAATACAAACAGCTGTAACTAATTAGCAAAACAATAGTCCAATATCACACAAACGTCCAATCCCACCCAGTGTTTTTGAGTCCTGTTTAAGCAGATACTTGGGCCTGCAGGTGTACTGACATAGGAGTGTGACTTTGTCACTCAGTCAAGACTGTGGTGGAGCAGATCTCAGATCAACCAAATTCCCAGCCTGCAATGACAATTTCTTTTTGCTGTTTTTGTTCAGCATTGCAGTGTGGAAGTGTCTGGCAACTACTGTGTTTTCTACCATCTGTAATATATAAGTGCTCATTGTTACATCACTGAAATGGGACTTCATAGTTTCACATGTAAAATATAATCATTCTGTGAATCATGTCTGAGCTGTGCTGATATCCACATGTGCTCTTCTTAGATATGCTGGGAAATCAACTTTCTAATCAAGTTTCCGCCAACCCTTTTAATACCAAAGCATTAATTTCAATAGATGTACAATATACTGTTAAGATGGATGCGTAGCTGTGTAGGGCATATGCTTACCTTAGGATGAGGAGGGTCAGAGTAACCACTGCCTGATTTAGCAACACTGGTGTGATTTTTCTCCACCTTGTTGAGAATTAAGTGGGGGAAAGGGGAGCAGATTTAAACAAACATCTTTGCAATTGAGCCCTTTTTGTATTCTCACCACATTTCCCTGAGGTGACTGCCAGATTGGATCAATGAGCCATGGCTGCCTGCACATGCGAGGGGAGGTCATGTGGCTGAGAGGGTGACAGCCAGAGGGGGTCCCAGCATGAGCACCAGGTGGAGGCCAGAGACCACCTGTGCAGTGACATTGCTCCATACGTTGTGGATGACACTATCAGGCTTTTGGTAAAGCAGCAGGGGGTTTGTGTGTGTCTGTGCAGGTGAAAGATTGTGCAAGGGAATGACCAGCTATTGCCCAGACTCCCATCACCTTGGGCTTGAGGGGGAAGGAGCTGGTGAGGTTGGTAAACTAACCTTCTTATTTTATTTCTTGATGTGTTTCTTTTCTCATACCCCTAAAAAAAAAAAAAATCCCCACAAAAGTACGGTTTACTCCAGTTGTTTTCCTTACAGTTAACAGGCAAAACTTATTTGGCTTAAAAAGCCAAGCTGTTCCTGGCTGAGATCCTACCACAACAGCTCAGTACATGGGTGGGAGCCACATGCACACTTCCTACCTTTCCCCTCCTGCCTCCTTCACAGCCAGCACTATGTTCCAATTTGTAAAACCCCTTCTCAGCCATAGCAGGGGGAACCCGAGGCACTGCACAGACTGCCCATGTGCTGCTTGCTGACAAAAGCTGAGCTGGCTTGTACAGTCAAAAAGCAAAAAAACACATTCAGGCAATGGGCAGGATGCTGAGTAACACACTCCTCATGCTGTTAGCTTTGTCTCCTGGTCTCCATGGGCACCCTCTCTTGGGTCCAGCCTTACAGTGAGTAAACAGTGAGTGCTTTGGAGGCATGACATGGTTCTGTGTTTATTTAGCAGTTATTACAGCTGTCCTTGATGGTGGCTGCCAGCTTCTGGGGCAGGAGGAGGGGGCCAGAATCATGTTCAGGTCAGTAGTGTGATACCTGTATGCACTGAGAAATAGTGACTTAGAAATATCCAGATAAATACCCAACTTGCTGATGACACTGAAATTCTAACAGGTGCCACATCTCTTTGGGTTTTGGAAAAGAGCCCTAGAAGGCAAATAACTCCTTTTGAGCCAGAAAGAAAACTGTACTGTCTAGGCTTTGGGGGAAGGGGATCCATGGGATTTTATGGCAACATCGTACAAATGCATATGTGTGCAGAAAAAGCTGAGACAGGAGGGGAGGACCTCTGAGCCTCTTGAGTGCTACTGCAAGAAGAAAAGGAATAATCTGTCCTATCTTTACCCACAGCAGCCACTGGAAAGTTAGGGGTTCAAACTGCAGCAAGAGAGAGTTAATGAGGCATGAGAGAAAGCTTTCTGATGGCAAACACAGTGAATGACTGGAAGACACAAGAGAGGGTCCCTGTCCTTCCCAGGGCAAGTCAAGCACTCCTCTGCTTTGAGAGATGCTGGCAAAATCATTCCTCGCTTGGACCTGAGGCTGCACAGTAGTGTCTGCCTCCAGAGCAATGTCAGTGCTGCTCGCATGCTTATCCACCCCAATCTGCCTGTCCATGGGAAGGGAGGGCTACCTAGTCCTGTACACAGGATGAGCATCATCATTTCCGTGGAAATACCTGATCTGGTGATCCCGGGAGGAAAATATTGCTTCCGAAAGTCCACAGCAGACCTGTTGGGCAGGATGTCCGACTCAGGCTGCGCGACTGACCCCGTTGGCACTGCAGCAGGCTTGGGACAGGGTGTCCACAGATGTTACAAAAGGGTAATGTGTTCTTAATCAAACAGCAAAACAATAGCTATCAGGCAAGTGACCTTGTCCAACTGCTGTCCTATGGCCAAGCAGCTAATCTGGGATGGGGCTTCCAGGCATGTTTTGGAGGCAGTTGCTCTGCCATACCTGTCTTGTGTAGTCCTGAGCAAGCCAGCTGGTTTGTTCTGGTGTTAAACATGGTTGTGGTACCAGTCTCAACATCCAGACGTCTGCACCTCATGTGTTGGTGCATTCGGTCCTTTCCACTGGTGGCTTTGGTAGAGAGCCAAAAACAGAGCCTGATCACACTAGTCTGTGCTGAACCAACTGCAACTATGCTGGCAACTGGAATTTCGTACTTTGTCTGTAGCACTATTTTAATGCTCAAGAAGACAAGTCAGGGCATGAGTTATAGCTGCTGTGGCTGCAACTGTCCTGTCCCTGTCAGTAGCTCATCACACCAACATCCCGCATGCAAGCTTAATTCATAGGGGGTGAAAGAACAGTGCAAGTTGGTGCCACTCAGACTCTATTGCGTTTTTGTGGCTCCCAGTTTTCCTGGCTAGGCTGTGTGTGCTGCAGCTGACTGTGTGCTCAAGAGATGGGAGAGCAGGAGCCTCTCCTGGCTCCCCCGTGCTGTGGGATCTCTGGGTGGGCTGTGCTGCGTGCTGTCAAAGCTGATGCTGGAGCAGGAAGTGGGGGGGTCTTTGCAGCTCTGTCAGGGTCTGGGGACATGTTCTCACTGCAGCAGCGGGGTCTTCCTCATGGAGGGTGGAAACCAGCTGACAATCCTCATCTGAGCCTCTGGGCTCTTGCTCTCTGTGCCAGGTGAAAGGAGGTAGGATCACCTGTGCTAATGCATACACAGTGGGGTGGGAAGGGTAGAATGGTGCAATAAACCCTTAGTCACCCTGGGGTGTGTTTCAGTATGTCGGCTCTGAGCAGTCGCCTTGGCTGTAAGGGCCCTCCAGCCCCCCTGAGGGTCTAGTGCCTCACCAGCACCACCTGATGCCACAGCCCCACCTTGCTGACTCAAGTGAGCATGGAAACTCTTGTTCTGAGATGCAGTGCTTCAGCTTGATGTCTTCGAGGAGATGGCTTGAGCTGGCAGCATCTATCACACCATGGTGCTGTGGATAACCCACAGGCCCCAACAAACTTGGTGTTGACCTGGGAGGAAACCTCAATCATTTCTGGTCTGAAATTCTTCACCAAAACAGGACTCCCCCTGCCCACCCCAGAAAATACTTCTTCAGTGAAAATGGTCTCAAGAACAAGATAGGTTTGACTGAAGTCCTGCCAAAACCAATTCCTCAAGTCCTGTGAAAGCCCAGGTCAAACCTGCAGAACAGAGCGAGCATTGACCTGAAAGCAGCCAAGTGATGAGGGCAGCAACCTCAGGGGCCAGGAAGGAGACCAAAGCTTAGGTTACTGTTAATGCCTCCCAAATTTGGAGGAGAAACTTCAACAGAAGTTTCTGTCACCCTGAATAAGTGATCAAGTAAGGGCATAGATGTGTGCTCTGTTTTTTAAATATGTGCATATAAAATTAAAACCTGAAAATTCTCTCATTCTTCTCAGTGCAAAAGAGGCAAAATTTGAACAACAAATTCCCAGCAACGGAGTCTTCTCCAGACCTCAAGGACCTTCCCAAAAAGAGTCTCAGAAATCGTATTTATTGCCATGAAAGTTCTGATTTCAAAATCTTGGCAGCTTTCAATGAAAAAAAGCTCCCAACCAGCTGTGGTTCCTATCATTTCTTTGAATTGCCTCTTTTCTTGCAGGCTACCAAAGCAAAACACAATGTGGCAGCCACCTATTCACTGCCTTTTGTGTCAGTCAAATCGCAGGAAGCAATCGAGTGTGTCATAAATGATATCTTGGTGTATTCCAGTGCATTACTGAATGGCATTCAGTGGCTTGACTTGGGTTGTTCTAATTTAAGAATCAAAGCTTCATCTCAGTCCTATCAGGTTTATTGATGAACACTAGCCGGAGCATGTTTTGCTTGCCATGATTCAAAATTTAGGGGAATAAAAAGGTAGAAAAAATATAGCCGTATGAAGAACTCTTGAGGAAAGAAAGGGACTGTTAATGAAAGGGAAATATTCTCCGATGTCTTCAGAGAAGATGGAGGGTTATCTGGGCTCAGAGCACACAAGCAGCCCACAGAGGTGAGTTGCAAGCAGCTGTTTAAATCTCTTTCTTTTCCTTTGCCAGACTGAGCAGGAGGCAAAAGGGTCTGAAGCTGCTGTGGAAAAGGGTGTGAGGGAGGCTGGGGTACATCAAAAGTTGAGCACCTTTTAGCTGGAAGGGACGGGACACTGTTATGGCTTTGAGCATCATCATCTCTACGAAGGATTTCACTGCTCATGCAGGGAAATCCCCTATGGCAGGGTCACTGGTGGGAAGGGGGAGAGCACACACTGCCACAGGGCAGTGGCTGTCCCAGGTTGGCCCACACGAACACCAGATGAGCTCTGTGATGCTCCCAGGTGAGGAGGAGGTCTTCAAGGCAGAAGCTGAAGATAGAGCCGAGCTCTGCCCCCATGCCACATAAAACATCACTAAGCAAATCTGCTTGCGTTAGCATGCATTGCAAGTACTATTCATCTTCAGGGCTGACTACAGTCATGAAACAGTACGATGGCTATTTTTATATTGTCTTGTAATAGTCTCTGTAGATTATTTTCCTCCAAGGCCACTGGTGCAGGGACTTGGGTAGTGCAGGTGATACAGAGACAGTTACTGCAGAGATGCAGGCACAGCAAGTGCTGGTTTGCAGAGCTCAGCACCAGTTTTTTGGCTTAGGTGGTTGCTTTTGTGCTAGTGAGGAGCTACAACTTTGCCTTTGCTCCAATGCTAAGGGGCTGGGCAGGGCTGGTGAGTCAGGTCTCACCTGAGGGACCATTTTCAGAGCTCCAGCCCATTTCTTCTCCAGCCTGTGGCATGGCTGGTGCTGCTCAAATGTGGCAAAGGAGAAGAGTCTTTTCCAGTGGCAGTTTTGGGGCAAGCCTCTCTGGGCACACTCCCCCGTTGGTTTTTATGATGTGTATGTAAGAGGATTTCAGCCAGCTCTCAAAGTCCCCATGCGAAGGGTGCTCTCCAGCCATGACCTGACCTTAGGCAAGCCACTGCCTGGCTGTGCGAAGGCTTTATGAACCTGTGAGCTTCATGTGCTGCTTCCCTTTTCTTGCAACATGCTACCTGTAACCGTGCTCCAGGCGAGCAGGTGAATCAAACATTACTGAATTGTGCAGTGAAGGGCTTTCAAATCAGCTTAGTGTGAGAGCTTGTCTCTGCATGTGGCTTCATGGCACCAACCTGAACTGCATGATAGCAGTGTTATCTTTCCCCTTCCCCTCTTGGGGTTCCCCATGTTATCCAGGACCTGCTGTGGGGCTGATCGGGATCCTCCAGCTGGGGAGGCTGCTTCATGCTTGAAAGGATGAGGCCTAACTTGCCTGGAAGCTGAGGGTGGAGGGCTGCAGGTGCTCTTGGTGAAGCCTTTGAACATACCAAGCGCTGCAGGATGCAGCTGATCATTTTTTCTGATTGTGCAGCAGAGCAATCAGCTGCTTTTATCTCTGAGTCCTTGCTCCCCAGCTGGAGAGTGGGATGGTACCTGCCCCCTCACTTCCCAGGGTTGTTCAGAGTGGTTGTTAACCTTAAAATTGGTGAAGAACCCAGTCACTGAAGTAGTGAGTGCCACAGAAAAGCCCAGAAGGAAACTAATTCTGGAGCCAGAGGCAGGTTTGAACGAGCAGCATCATGTGCTGGGCAGTGAGCAGAGATGGAGCTTTGCATGGAGATGTTGGGGCTCTATGTACCTGCTTGCTCCCGGCCCTCCTCCTTTCCCTGAGCGGCTTTTCTCAGCCTTGCTTCTCCTTTCCCTGCTTTGTGCCCGTGGGAGCACAAGAGGTGGAGTCTCTGCTCTCTCACCCTGGGAACACCCTAGCCCAGGGAGCACGGCGAGAGCAGGCTTGGCTGCTCATGGCCTGCCTGCAAGGCAGTGAGGACCGCAGTGCCCTCCTCCTTGGTCTTTGGAGCCCTGGGACTGCTGCAAGAGGGTCAGCAGAAGGTAGTTAGATGTAAGCCTGTTACCAAGCCCGGGCACTGTCTGTGTTTTGAATGGGAAAAAACTGGCCAGGCCAGAAATTTGGAAAGGGTTGAAGATCATTTTGGGAATTTGCTGTTTAAAAACTTATGAATCCTTTTATTTTTTCCTCATGTTTCAAATGTTGCTAAATTGGATGCATAGATGAAACAATGATGTTTCTCTTTCTTAGTCTCCAGCTTGGAAACATTTGGACTCTGTCCCTCTTCCCCACACAAAAGCTGTCTCAGCCAGAGCAGGCGTAAATATTTTTATCAGACTTAAATTGCTTGGGCTGAAGTTAAAAGCAAGGGAAAAGAGCAGCCTTTGTTATGTGGAAGGCTGGACCGCCCTAGCAGGCAGTGCTACTGGTTTCACCTGTATTATTTAATCTTTCCATATTAGCCAGGAAAGCTGTGTCTGATGAGGTGTGAGAACACTCTGCCCGTACCACCCTTGCTACTGTCAAGGCCAGGCTCTGCTGACCTTGGTCACTGAGAATGATTAACCTTAAGCCTTAAGTGGGGTTAATGTTTGGCTTCATTTTCTGGTGTGAATAGTTACAGTAGCAAAAGGGCAGTTTTGACCAGGAAAACTTCCTCTATTCAGACTGAAAACAGACATGCCTCTTGCAGATTCATGTGATGTTGTCACTTCCAGTTTTCATCCTGACTCTCCTCCAGAGGTTGATGCCTGTAGAGTTTTCTGGAGGAGAAGGTTGTGTGTGTGCTTCCTAACCTGCTCCTGCAAAATCAGCTGGGGTAGCTTAGACTGTCAGTGTGACTCGGAACGAATTCAGCTGAGACGGCCAGTGGTGGACTTGGATGTCTGGCCTAACCTCTTCTGCTAGCAGAGCTTTGGGGCAGGTAACCTTTGGAAACACTGTGCCCATGGACAGCTGGGCATGGGAGAGTCTTGAAGGGTACAAGAAGATCCTGTGGAAGCTGACTTTTTTCAGCCTTATGCATCTAAGAAGTAATCTGGTAACAGTAAAACATTTCATCCACAGGGACAGAGGTCTAGCAGGGCAGAGCAGCAATGTTGTCCTGATCAAGACTACAAGAGGAGGCATCTGGCCCTTGGCAGTGTTATTTTTAAGCTTGGAAGCAGATGCGGTCTGCAAGAGTGTAGCACTAAGGAAAGGAACTCACCAGCTCTTCCTGCCCTGCCCCAGCAAACTGATAAAACCCTTTGCAATTAAGGGCGACCCCAGTTTATTTTTAAAATGTGGCCAGGCATGGAGCTCACAGAATAACTGGAACACCCAGCTTTGGGCATTAATTCAGCTTTAATTCATTGCCTGATGAATTAAGGAGTTAATGTAAATGTAAAAAGGACAAGAAAGGCCAGCAAATCATCTCCAGAGCAATGTCTGTGTAAGGACATGCATCTATGCATGTACATGGGATGTGAAAAAAGGGTAGTTAGTAAGTGTTACACAGGGAGGGGCACTTAGCATTATCCCGAGCACCGTGTGAATTTTCTTGCTGCTTGGACAATGCATCTCAATCTCTTCCCTTCCCTTGTTATTCCAGTCCCAGCCCTCTTGTAAGCGAAGCTAATTGCATGCCGACTGATACAGTTCCCATGTACAGTTAGTGTTCACATGGAGGAAATCTAGGTTCCTGCAATCAAAAGCCAACAGTTTGTTGTGCAGTAATGATAACAAGGCCCACTGGGATGGATCTATCTTTAGTGCGTGCCCTGTGGAGGTGTAAATGAGATTGCCAGAGACGTTCTCTTGCCCAGACGCTGGGGCAGCAAGGTTGCTGTGGTATCAAAACATGCTGGTTCAGGCCAGGAAGGAGCTATTGCAGGGGGGAAGAAATTGCAGCCCTCAGCTCCCAGTCCATGCTCAGTGCCTCACCATCTCTTGGCTGTCTGTGAAACAGCCTTATTCCCGCAGCAGGGTTAATTAGTTCATTAGGAATGAGATTACTCTTTCTGGTTTGATTGATTAGGTATTTTAAGGACAGACTTTATTTTTGTAACAGAAATCCTTTTCTCTCAAACATACTTTTGAGACATTAAAGGGGCTGCGTTGAAATGTTTCAGCTGGAAGAAGAAACACCCTTGCTTGTCTGTCTTGTCCTTCTGATCTCCCTGTGCTAGGACTGAGGGGTCATGTTGCTAGGAAGAGGGACTGGTGAGCTTGCCACATCTCAGCGGTGGGTGACAACCTCAGATGGTCCTGCCCTGAGCAGGTGCTTGGGATCTTGATAGCGATGCTAGCCCTCCAGAAACAGAAATGCCACATGGGAGAAAACAGCCCAGGCTTCAGCCTGAGCACCATCTGGCCAAGACCTCTGGGAGGCCTCATCAGGGCCATGTGGATGTCCCAGCAATGGGACCATGTCCCGGAAAGCTAGGAATTAAATTCTTTCATCATGAGCCCCGTGGCATGGAAAGCTTTATTAAGTGTGAGGTCTGAGCAGCAGAGCCAGTAACCACATGAAGCAACTCCAAAACACCGTAACATTCTTGGTCATGCCAAGGGCCTGTGCAAGAGGTGACATGTGGGACTGTTGCTGGCACAGGGCTGCCTGTGGCAAGCACAGTGACACCAAGACCCGGGTGTGTCCTCGCAGCCACACTGATGTCCCTTCAAATAGGAATGAGCTGGCTGCAAGCACAACTGTTAAGGGAGTGCTCGGGGAAGATGGCCTAGATCAAAGCCACGGTGTTTACTAGGGTCTTCCACAGATTAACAGTGCAGTAAGCACCAAAAATAAACAACCCGATGCTTTTAAAACCACTGGGTTAAAGGACACCCTTTCCTGTTTAGCAATCTTTCTGTCTTTGCCCTTTTTCCGGGGACCACAGTCATGAGGCATCCTGGGGGCCGGGAGGGTTTGCCACAGCCTGACCCTGATGGTACTGAAAGGCAGGAAGAGCCTTGTCTCTAGCGCCTGCTTAGAAGCACAAAACCACGTGGGCTTGTTCCCATCCAGGTGCACATAACCAGCACTGGCGGTGAAGATTGCTCTGATCCAAGCAGGCTGTGTGGGTCCCCAGACATGCTTAACACGGAAGGTGGCCAGGGCAGCCCTGCCTATGCCATTGCCATGTCTGCAACATTAGCCTTATGTTGAGGGAAAGCAGTGGTCATCTCCAGCCCTACTTTTTTTACATCTGAGGAGGTTCTGCCTGCTTCTTTCCCTTTCTGTCCTGAGAACTTCAAAGGAGGAAGGACATGCCTTCCCATACTGCCCCAACAGCATTGGGTTGACAGTAGCAAGCACCTTCACAGTTCTGTTTTTGAAAGTTAATTTGATAAGAGGACACTTTCATCCTCACTATCTGCTGATAAAGTATCTTTGGGAAGCTTGGTTGATAACTTGCAGAAACAGGCATGTGTTTAGGAGCTGCTAGACTCAAGCTGTTTTTTCAGGGCTAGAAAGGCTGCCAAAACTCTTATTCAAGTGGGGAGTTTCTTTCATTTTTCTTCTTGAGGGAATATGCTCTGAATCATGGGTCATTCTGCCTTTCTTTCTCTTCTAGGGAAGGAACTGCCATGCCCGTGGGAATCTTCCGGGTATGCCTAGTGGTGATTACAGCTATTGTCAACCACCCGCTCCTTTTCCCTAAAGAGGATGGGACTGTCCCCGAGAACACGGAAGAAATCATCCAGAAGATGAAGGAGCGGGAGGAGACCCTTCGGCTGGAGCAGTTGCGCTTGGAGCAGGAAATCGCAGATCAGGAGGCCACACAAAAGGCTCTGGAAAAGGCTGCAGAGGTAGTGGAGGAAAGTAAAGAGGAAAAGGTCCGATGGGATATGTGGACTGCCCTTTCCATGGTCATCTTCCTGCTGATCGAGCTCTGGAGGCAGGATTTCCAGGAAGGGAATTGGCAGGATACAGGAGCAGAAGAGGATGACATGGCTGTCCTGGGGAAAGCATTTAAAGGAGTGGCCTTCCCTGACAAGGCTGTCTTAGCCACCTTCTATGAGAAGCGCATCCTGGGTACCACCGGAGACATGGCCAGGATGCGGGAGATGGTGGAAGGCTTTGCAGATGACCTGCTGGAGGCCTTGCGGAGTGTTTGTAACCGGGATGCTGACATGGAAGTGGAGGACTGCATGGGTGTGGGGAGCATGTATGAGAATTGGAGAGTGCGTAAACCTTTTGTCTGTGATCTGATAGTGCCTTTTGCCCCCCCAGAGCCATACCGTTTCCAGTCCCAGACCTGGTGCTCTGGCGACTCTTTTCCCCCAGATGAACAAGGTTATGGCACTATCAAAGTATGCAGGGCAGATGAACATGGGACAGGTTGCATCTGTGACAAGACTAAACTAGGGGAAGACATGCTGTGCCTCCTCCATAGCCAAGCCAATACTACCAGACCCAGCAGTGAGATGGAAGACCTCCTGTGCTTCAAAAATACTCAATATCTGGATGCTGACCAGGTCATGAAGTGGTTCCAGATCGCGGTCACCAAGGCCTGGAACAGAATCTCCCACAAGTACGAATTCGACCTTTCCTTCAGCCTCCTGGACTCGCCAGGAGCTCTGAAGATAAAATTTAGGTCAGGGAAATCAGTTGCCTTCAACCTCACCCCTGTGGTACAGTATGAGAACTCTGACGTTTACTTCATCTCTCATTTCCCTCAGAGCAGCCTGGCAGCAGACCCCCCCTCCAGCACTCACTGGTTTCTCACCTTCGCAGTGTATGAGAGGAGGTTCATTCATCTAGTCTCCAAAATGCTGCCTGCTAATGCCTGCCATGTCAGCTGCCTTCAGATCCTCTCCTTCCTCCATGGGAAGCAGTGCAGCCTCACAGGTCCAAGCGGGCTCACCAACTACCACCTGAAGACAGTGATGCTGCATCTCCTGCAGGCACGTCCCAGTCAGGACTGGGCCCCAGAGAAGCTGGAGGCCCGTCTACAGGACATGCTGAAATTCCTGGAGAAATGTTTGCATGAGAAGAAGCTCTGCCACTTCTTCATTGGCAATGGGAAGGTACCAGCAGAGTTGGGCTTCCCCATTGTATTCCAGAGGGCAGAGCCTCTCAACCTTTTCCGTCCTTTTGTGCTACACAGGGATGTTTACAGGAAGACAGTGGACACATTCCACGAGATGCTCAGGAACATGTCTGCACTGATAAAAGAGTACACAGTGCACATTCCCCTTGCACACACCAATGGGATCCATAAGGAATCCCTTTAACCAAAGCCAGCAGGAAAACACTTGTTCCTCTAAGCACAAGTCCAGAGGGCAGCTTTCTGAAGCCTCCTGGAGACAACTGACTTTGCCAGTACAGCTTGTTGTCCACAGGTGAACTAGTCCTGGGCCATGGTTTTTGCAGTAAGGGAGATGTGGTATAAAAGTAAGTTTCCGCTCCACTGGTGTGCTGGCTGGGTTTTATGCAGCTAAGAATGTATTTTTCTATTGTGCCTCAGTCACGCTACAGTGGTGGTGAGCAACAAATATGATGAATTTATTCAGATGCCTGTGATGCAAACGGTGGTGGTGGCCAAATACTTCATTTCCTTTGGAAGGGGGAGATAAGAAAAGGGTGGAGGAATCAGAGGCAGGATCCTGGGATTGCAAGAGCCTGACTGCTTGCAGACAGCAGGAGCTCTGCAACTGATGGGAAGTGCAACATAAGACTCGGTGCTGATGTGGGGAGGAGGGTCATGCACAAGATCCAGACTGGATGGAGATGCTTAAATCAACCACAGCTTTTCAATCAAAAGGTAACTGTAGTTATAAAAAAAGCCTTCTTGACAGGACTTGCAGCAGTAGTTTAAATGGCTTGCCCTGTCCTTCAGAAACACCCCTGCACCCTGCACATTTATTTTGCCTGGGGAGGGTGCAGCAGAGCAGGTAGCAGGGTCTGTGTCTTCAGACCATTTCATTCAAGTCTTCCATTTTCTTAATGGTAACATGGCTAGTGGTTTATATTCCTGGCCATTTTCCATGGATAAATGGACAGGAACCTTTTTTACCTTAGATAAATGACAGAAAAACCATTATTGGGTTCTGGCAGGTTTGTTTGTTTTCCTTACCTTTGGGCAGCAAGGCTGAGAACAGCCAAGAGAGAAAGGACTGCTACAGGTTTTGCTTTCATAAAAGAAGCAGTTCTCCAAAATTATCCTGTGATAATCAGCAGTCTGGTAGCGGGAGGGAACAATCACCCCTCAAATGACAGTGTGACTGTCCCAGCATGGTTTTGATGAGGCCGAGGCCAGCAGGATGGCTCTGAGTTAGGAGGAGGGAATGAAAGATGTGTACATGTACCAGAACTTGGCAGCGCTGTCTCTGCAGCTGCCTTGTGGTCTGTGTCACATCCCTTTTGCTCCCAGACACCCAGACAAAAGCTACCTGTTTGCCTCTATACAGGGTCTCCTCGATCCTTTTAAAGACTGCTGCTCTGACGAGGCTCTGAGGAGCTGCAGCTAGCAGACCGTAATCTGCTGAGCCAGGAGTGCAATAAGGAAATGACAGCTTCTGCAGGCTTTCAAGCCAGCGGAGAATCTCAAGGCATGTGCTAAAAAACCCAATGCAGAAACGGAGATGCCTGAACTCCCTCAGGAAGCAGCATGTCAGTGCCATGCCAGTGGACTGCCCAGCCCCATCTGGGTGGCTTTGCTGGAGGAGAGGGATCAGTAGCATCTCACCCTCCTTCATGTGCCTTGCACAGGATCCAAGCCAGGGCCTCAGTGCAGACCTGCATCGTTCTGGTCCCAGAAGCCTGGCCTCCAGGGCTAAGGGCCTTTCCCAACCATTTTCTTACACTAGGATTTCCTGCGATGTTTTATACTAGGGCTTCTCTGAAACTTATTTACAAGAGGGTAGTTGTTCTGGATGGTGAGACCCATCAGGGATGATATTACCATGACTCCACAGGTCCCTTTTTATCAATCCTCTCCATCACATGCATCAGAGAGAATATTAAATACTGTATCACTACTAAGGACAGCATTCAGTATGAGGATTATTATCCAGCCTGTTGATAAGCAAACTCTCCATAGACGTGTCCTCTCCCCTCTTTTCCTGGTAAAAAACATTTCACCACCTCCTTGATGTCTGCTCTTGTCTGTCCCTCCACCAGTGAGGGACATTTCATGCACAAAGGCAGAAAAAGCTGTAAATCCCATTTCCAGACCTGGTTTATAAGAAAGCACAGGTGGGGACAGGGAACTCTCTACTCAAATTGCTGCTCTCCTTGGCTTTTATCATCACAGTTATAGGGTGGTTGAGCAATATCTCTGAGCAGAGTTTAAGGAGTAGGAAGCAAAATGGGAGAGGAGAGGCTGGTGGGTAATACCAGTAGGAAAGAGTCTAGATCATCAGTGCTTGCTTCAGCACCCTTGGCAATGAGTGCCTGGGAGACTGCTGGGGCTGGCAGAGCAACAGGGCAGGACTAATTGCTAACGCTAAAGAGTGCTGCAAGCCCCTGGCTTTCATTAGCACAACCAGGTGAGCCTTCCTCCGTAGGAAAGAGGGCAGGAGCAATCTCAGGGGACACCGCAAGCAGGTAGTGACAAGCAGAGGTACTGGGAGGGTGGGTGAATACTGGAGCCTGGAGGCTACATTTGAAGCTGTGTAAGTTGTTTGCAAACCCCAGCAATTTCCCATTTTTACCTGGCCAGGTTTATTGCACAGCACCTGTAGCAGATCCAGCTTTGCATGGGCTGCTGGCAGGCAGGTCAGGCCGAAGAAGTTGTGGTCAGAGTTGCTTCTAAATGTGTTCCCAGGCAGAGAGAAATAAAAACTTCTCTGCCATTTCCTGTCAGGAGTCTAAATTTAGCCTGTCCAAAGAAACAAATTTGTGACACAGGGCTCTCAGGAAATGACATTCAGGGTTGAAAAATAAGTTTTATATAAGGTTGAGCAGGGGGAGGATGAGAAGGAAAGGCTGTTGAATAGAGTAAGGTAACTCCCCTGTTAAAATGTCAGAACAAAGCTTTGAAACACCAGTCCTATGGACTTGTAAACATGCCTAAACTCGTCTTTACGCTGCTCCTAGCACTGCTGCTCAGACTCAAAGGGAACCTACAGTGATAAGTGGATTGAATCTTTTGTTCTTCATTTTCTGTATTTGTGTGCCTGTTCTCTCTTAAGCCCAAACTGACCCTGAAGTGTTCCTATGGGATTTAGTTGAACCCAAGCTGGAGCTGAATCAAGGAATTTATGGGTTTGATTCCCCTGAAAGCAAACTGCTTGGCTTAATGTTCCTACATGCAATATTCTCATTTTGCCCTTTTAAGAGGTCTGTTCTGCATTTAGGCTGTGAGGGAACCCACTCATACCTATCTGGGGGGAGAAGTGCTCTCTGATTATAAGCTGTGTTCCAGTAAGCCTCAGGGCAGAGATCTTTGTAAGCCATATGCCAGTATATATACCAGAGGTATATACGTGTCCTATCTGAGGAGATGTGTGTACACAGCATTTCCCTGGATCAGACTTCTGCAGTGATACAAGTAAGCCATGATGTGAAGCACATCATTCCTTGGACTGCCTTGTCTTTCCTGTATTAAATCATTGCCCACCAAGTACTAGCCCTATCAGTAAAAGGCCACACTCACATTTCATAAAAAAGATTTGTAAGACAGTTCAGCTACATCAGCTGTCAGTCAGTAAAAATGTCCTAACACATTTTAGTGCTGCCCATGTTTAGTTCTGCCTTGATCAAAGTGTGGCAGACCATTCGTAGGAAGCAGCTTTAAAGGGTGGGGGTGGAAGTGGGGTTTTGTGGCTTAATGTGAGTAACGTTCTTTTAAAACCAAACAGCATATGACACTTGGGTAACAAACATCTCTTTGGTAATGCTTGTATCTCCATGAGAGCTCCTAAGGAAGGGTAAACTGCGCCTCCCAGACTTCCTTCTTGTGTCTCAGTGCTGTTCTTGCTATTTGCTAACCAGGTGAATTTCACAGATGAACTCGTATTGCCTTCTGCTGGTTTCCAACTGCTCCCTCCACCCTCAACTTGCGGTTTTAATATTTTATTATAGGCTCTGTCAAAGCAATGGAATTAGTGGTGGCTTGATAGCAGCCACTGATCTACAACATAGCCTTAGGAGCCATTTGCCTTAAAGAAATGTCTTGGTCTAAGGTTATTATTTTTGTTCAGGAGCTGAATATCTTCAAGGGCAGCTGTTGGGAGTTGACTCTTTAGTATGTGGCAGCCATAGAATATAGCTTCTCTCTCCAACTTGCTCTGTATACAGGTCTTATGGGGGTATAATGATCTATTTCAGCGAAGAGATCCAAAACTTTATCCAGTATTCAAGCACCAGGATTTGGTGCTTGTTTACCAGATGTTTTTAATTCAAAGCCTTTGCAAGGTTTTCTCTGTGGTGAAGAAATGAGGCTTTACCCACCTGTAACAGCTTAGCTGCTGGTCATTGAGGGGTTAATTCTTATAGGATCCTACATAGTAAATAGCTTTATTTATTACCTGTCTTTTTTTTTAGGACTGGGGGTTTGTGTGTAATATGTTAGCTCAGAAGCAAAACTGTAGTATGAAGACCAACCTTGGCAATGCAGCTGAGATGGGCAATAACACCAAAACTCTCCAAACTAAGGTCTTCCTTGATTGACAATGCTATACTCAAACCACTGCTTTTATAGCAGGGCACTGTTGAATTTGTATAGATCTTCTCATACAGCTTTATTTATAATAAAGGAAGTCTTGTACAAAATCTAAAGAAGTCTAGTTTTTTTTCTAGTTCCCCCAAAAATGTTTCTGAGAAAGCAGAAGGATGGAGTGGGAATATGCCCAGTGTGAGCCTAGCAGAGTGAGCCCAACAGCAAGAATCCCTGTGATTTCTGACTGTCTGTAGAAATTGTTCCAGAATAAGATGCAATTTGAACATAAAGTGGAATAGCTATTCCAGAATAATGCCAGGCATGTCAGACTTCCTGAGAATATGAATCTACAGGGATTCAAAATAATTACTCTGGATATCTCTGCTCAAAAAACACCCTTCTGTGCAAGCCCTAACTACTGCTGGTAGATGGTGCCCTTATTGGCTGAACTAGAAATCTCCTGAATTTCTAGTTCAGCTAGAGGAATCCTCTTTACCTGCTTGTTTTACAGGTATCCACAGCCAAGTTCCAGCAACCACCACCCACCAGCACTTAGCCTTCTGCTTAACCCCTTTCCCTGGTTTAAGGGAATGGCACCTCCTTGTTAATATTCTAATGTGTCTGGCTCTGGAAAGAAATCCAGAGCTAGTTACAAATTCATATAATAAAAACACCACTGTTTGCTTGGTGGCATGTCTTCCAGCCCCACAGAATGCTCTGCACACCTTTAATTAATAACTCTGCCTTCCAGCGATCGCTGGGGCTGAATCAGCATTGAACAGGTCTGAGAAGCAGCTGGCTTAAGAGTTGCAGCACAAGCCTACCTAGCCAGGAGTTAAAATTTCCCAGGGTCAGTCACATGCTGTGATAAATGGAGCTTGTGAGTGAGATCCTGCTGTGGCCCAGGATCATCAGCAATTTTGGTTGTTTTAGTGCAACTTTGTTATTTAAAATAAATAAAACACCCCAAAATAAACCCACCATGCTTTAATGATCATTCTGACAAGCTCAGTAACATTTTCTCCGTTGAGCTGTTGATTTCCTGGAGCATTTTTTACCGCATCTGTGTTGCCATGTAACAGAAGGGGTAACATCAATACAAAATCCATTTTTCAGAAGGACAATTAGATTTTTTGGTCCATGCCATGGCCATTATTACAGTATTATCTGCCATAGTAGGCAAATGCAGAGACAGAGAGCAGCCAACCCCAGCCACTAGAGACTGTTTTTTGGCCATTTCTTGTAGTAGTAAAACAGTTTTCCTTTAGGCTTTGATCTGGATTCTTTCTTCAGAGATTCAAATTCTTGTGTTTTCCTTATTTGCAGGCTTTCTTAAAGCCCTGATTCCATTGTGCTGACTTTCATTAGAAGTCTAGCAGCCTAGAGTTTTGGCATACAATTATGGCTACACTGTAGACAGTATTCCTAGAGAGGGACAAAAGCTCCTGAGGTAATAACCACCTGGCAACTCAAACCTTAAATGTGCGCTTTATGGCTGGAGATTTAGCTAGCGTGCTTAGACATGGCTATCTGTTTATGCATGGTCAGTGTGTAAAGTCACTGTCCTAGGAAGCCCTTCACTCCTTGAGCAAAGGGACAGATCATCCCAAGCTTGGCTAATGAGCACATGTACTTGAACTATGAGTAAATCTCTCGGTCTTGTCCTCTAAGGTTCAGCAATATGCAATTGTCTTTCACTTGCAACTATATTTATAAAAAAGCAAAGGAACTGCCTTTTATTAACAACTGTACCCCACGAGGACAGTATGGGGTTTGTGCACTGAAAGCCCTGCGTCATGGACCTGGAAATGGCGTGCATACCAGTCATTCCCTCCCACTGCTGCATGGTTAATTGCTCTATGTCATGTTCCAGGTCTCTCTCTCCCCTTCAACATTCAATGTCTTCTAAAATCCAAATTCCCAAGAGAAACTTCACAAAAAAAGGGCTGATTTTTACTTAGATTTAGAAAGCAGCACCCTCTATTCCAGCTAGAGAAATCTCTAATCTTAGTTTTTATTACCACTTTAAAATAATCCCTGAGAAGAGAGATGAGTTTGTGGATGTGTACTTTGACATTTTTTCAGCACACTGAGAATAAATAGGTGAATATGGGGAAGTTACACAAAGCAAATCAAGTCTGTCACATGCCAGAAAACCTCCACTAGGTCTTGGCTTCTGATACTGTCAGGTCTATGTGGGAAGGCGAGTGCAAGATTAAAACAACTAATACATAGCAGAATGAATATCTCTGCTGCCCTAGTTTAGTAGATGATCAGACCTTAAAGACCTGGGCATTTTTGCTTTCAATACCCATATGTTGTTTAAATGTTTTTGATGGCAGAAGCTGACTCAATAATTAAGGGGAGAGGTCTTAGGCATTTACAATTTCACTGTTGGGGCAAAAATAAAAGTAATATTTACCTCCTTCTCACTTATTGTTCAATAAAACTCCTCTTTTGGTCCTCAAAAGCTTCCCATAAAGTCTCCTTGTTACACTTAAAATACTTTGCTGGTTTACATATGTGTCTCTAAGCCGTAAACTCAGAAGTCACAGTAACTGTCTATTATTCTATGTTAGGGCCTCCAATCTGGCCCTGTAAAGTTGCTGTGACATTGGGCTTTGACTGCCACTTCATTTGAAAACTTCAAAACAGCATTTTAAATGCTGGAAATTTGGAAATCGATCAGATAAAAACAGACGAGAATGACAAGTACAATGTTAACTGTGAAACTTTTCATTTCAATGAAGGTTTTCAAACACAGTTCAGCGTTCTTTCAGTTTCCCAAAATTCCCAAATCATGAGTTCACCAAAGTCCACCATTAACAACCCTCTCCAAACCTCCTGAGTGAGGGGTACACACCTCTCTCATCTGAGTTCTTTCAGACTGGGCTGTTTATGCTGCTTGCTCTCTACTAGGAGCTCTCTCAGGTAAACTGTCCTGCCAATAAGCCCAAGCTGAGTCACATCAGCATTTAGATGAATGTTCTAGCACAGATGTCATAGCGTGTCTCTCCAGTGTGATGAGCTGCTGTCCTTGCTACAGCCTGGTCCTCCTCTCTACACAAGTTTCCCCATGACATTTAGGATTCAATTCATGTTACCCCTGTGTGTGACCTGACTTTAGGGAAAACTCAGAAAGGTCACGAAAAGCTTGTGAATGCAGGTCCAGTCTTGCATCCCTGGTTGCCCAGCACAGCGGCAGACTTCACTGGACAGGTAACACTTGTGAATGCAATAAGCAGCCTTTTCCACAAGCAGAAGAAAAAGATCTCCTTTTACACACTGCCTGGATATGTAACTGTTATATTGGGCAGCTCTCATGGATTTGACATGAAACACGCCTGTAATTCACACCCTTCATGGTAATCAGGTACATAATTCTGTGTGGCTAATACTAAAGATCCGCAGACCTTAGGAAAATTGTTCATTCCACACAGGAGTACATTTCTGTTTCCCAGTGTTGTTTTGCTGCTGTGTTTGTGTTGATACAAATTAGCACTTTTCAAGCATTAAGTTATCCAGAGAAGCAGGCAGGACAATAAAGCCAGGAGAATAATTCACAGCTAATAATTTATGTAATTACTTTTTACTACTCATGGAAATCCACAAGCAAGGACAGAATCTCCTTTATTTCAAGTAGGCAGAAATGTCTGTGCTATAAAAAAGCAAGAGCAACCTCAAAGGATATGGTGACCTACAGGCAAGCTAACATTAATTTGGTCAGGTATCGCTAGCAGTCAAGGTGGGAGCACTGGTCTCAGAATGGGATACTGCTTCAGGATTTGCCCACTTCTTGAGCAGGCTTCATCCTCTCTGCTCAACTCTCTGTAATGTCTCTTTGCTTGCAGGTCTAAAAGCTAACTCAGGCCTGACCCCACGTGCCACTGGCACAGTATCAGATATGTGTCTTGTATTTATCTGGATTGTGTTTTTTAGAAAGAGAATTTCTCAAGGTATTGGTTCAGTGACTCCAGCCAAACATTTGAGCTGTTGTAACCCTTCCAAGTGAAATTCCAGGCAGTCCTGCCTTTTTCTAAAATGATGAATTCATTATGGCAACATAAACTAGGTTATTTTTAGCCAGCTTCCTATGCCGTCAGTGTGTGCATGCCTATGGGGGGCAGGAGGGGGAAGGAAGAGGAGGGTCTATCCCTTCGTCTCCTGCCAAATAACTTTTGAATCCATCAAACAACCTTAACCAGATTTGAAAGGTCTGTAGAGAGCTCAGAAATACTCAACTCCAATAAATTTGAGGCAAGCAGGCAGATGGATAGAGGATACACACTCTCATAATGCTGAGAAAGCACACAAGCAATCTTTTAAACATCCCCAGTGCAGTAAAGGGCAGTTGGTACTCATGCCTTCCTAGATCTGAAGGAACAAGCTGTGAGGAAACAGGGTCGTGTTACTTCTGCTACGCTCAAAATGATCCACACAGCTTTGTAGCACAGCCTTGAGAGAAGATGGAGGTGGCAAATAAACAGATACTCCTGTCGTATCTATTGGACAAGTCTGGTCCCAAAACACAAGTCTGAACAAGCCCGTGCTGTGGATCAATTAATGTTACAGCGTTCTTCAAAAGAAACTTAACTTTCTAGTTATGTTACATTTAGGAGTGTCACCTTGGACCCCTCAGGTGCTAGAAGCAAAACCTCTGGCTGCAGAGGCTTGAGGGACTCTATAGAGCAAAGCTTTTCAGTCATTGTTTGCAGAGTTGCTGCCTTTAAGTAAAGGCACTGAGTTTTTAAGCAGTTATGAATGTCTAGCTAAAACCAGAGCTTATCCAAACTTTTAGAGGAGAAAAAACGCCAAAGGATCAGCAATTTCTGTCTTGAAGGTAGTACCTTAGCTTTATTGATCTGCTCCGAGGTGGAAGTGCAGGAGGTGCTGAAGTGAAACATTTAAATACAGCCTGTTTAGGCATTTGAGTGCTTGTAAAATGTCTTGACTGTGGCACTGTTAAAAATTGTGCACAAGAATGAAGGCTAAAACCCCAATGAAGTTCTTAAAAGTGTCTTAGGCACTGTGCAGGAAAAGGAGTCGATTTGCAAATCCACCAGCAGACCCACAGCCATTAGCAGTCTCAGCTCAGCAAAGTTTTAATCACGTGTAAGGAGCCAAGATTAAATTTCTGTCTGTATTGTGCTGCTTTCCAGAAGTGCCGCGACACTTCTAATGTCATTGGAAATCCAGTTAGGCACCTTTCCACAGACAATCTAACAGTCAGGATCCAACACTGCAACACAGGCCCAGCAGGCAGAGCTAAGCAGAACTGGGTTCAGTAAACCACATTGTTCACAGCCTGACTCAACAGTCACTTCACCTCCCCAGGTGCATCAAGGCAGAAATTCATGATATTGGTCCTAACCTTCAGTCTTGCTCTCTAGCCTTCTGCTGGGAATCAAACAGCACAGAGGGATTTCCTAGATCCACAGGGAGATAGTACTTAGCTTGCTAACATGTTCCAGGTCTCAACCCTGCCAGCTTGCACCAGCCAGGGTAGGGCAGCTCTGGATGGTTCTTGTGCGTGTAAGCACGAGTGACACATAGCAGCTCTGCCTGGCCTCAGTCACACAGACGTTCCCACGAGACAGAGGCGTTCTGCGCTGTCAGCACAATATTCCTGCCAGTTCAGTTCACCTTCAGGGTTACCACATCATGTCAGCATTATGAAGCTCCTGGATACAAAATTAGAGAAAAGCAAGGCTTGTCCACAAGCAGGTTTCTACCAATCGCCCAATACCAACTCTCCCCTGCCAGAGACACACCTGGCAGAACTTTGGAGGCAAAAAGTTTGATCCAGAGCAGAGATACACCAGCACAACACAACTGACCTACATAAAGCATATGAAGAGGAATTGAGAGGCACCAAGCCTGTGGGTTTGAAGGCATGGATTATATCAGAATTGCCTTACCACAAGGAGAAACACCTGATTAATCACCCTGCCTTAGCTATTACAATTAAGAGGAGACAGACTCTGCTTCCAAGCCTAAACAGGCACGGAAAAGAGCCATGTGATGAATGTAGAAGGAAAAAACCAGCCACATTCTGACTTGTGGATTGGCCCAGAGCACATTCCTGTTGAGAGGCTCCCTTCTGAGGATGGTTTGAGTGACAGGAGGAAAGGCACAAAAGCATCCTTTGGAGAAATGGGAACGTATGCAGAGAGCTGCGAGAAGGACATTATTAAGCCACTGTTGGTCTTCACTGACTCTTCAGGTGATCTGAAGTTGACAGCTTTTTTCTCCTTTTCCCAGCCCTCCTATGTGTTTGCTGTGCAGCCACATAGATGACTCATGCAAATGATTTGCAGCTTACAGGAAACACTGTCTGCTCCCTACTCAGCTTGTGGCTGTGCAGTGCCCCTTTTCCTGGCTCCATTTCCCCTGGAAAGATGGCTTTTTCCATCAGCTTTGCCAAGAGTGGTGGTTCTTAGACGCAAACCTGCAGCACGTGCTGTAACTCTCACAGACTGCCTCCTGCACATCAGAAGATGGCTGTGAACAGCACACAACAGGCTCAGTACATTGGTCCCTTGATACAAGCTGCACTCTAACTTCCTGGTGGACTCAGATACAGTATTACTGCACACTGCTAAACAGCTGTCACACTGCACCCCAGACACAGCTGCATCTCACTGACAAGTTTTAAAATTCCTGTTTTAACAAATGGGCAAAGTGTTTTAGGAGGGGAAAAAATCCTAACAGCCTCACATGGCATTACTAATTTACTCAGCTAAATCAGCAACTGCCATCCCTGTTGGCTTTGGACCAGCAGCAGCAAAGACTGGTTCCATTTTACAGAAATTGGGGATGGTTTAGTAAAAATGCATCTGATCTCGTGACTGTAAATAGACTGCATTTTCATCAGCCATTCCCAAGTGAAACCAATGTCCAAGGAACAGAATGGTGAAATAATTGGGCTACTAGCAGAGAAAGGAGACAGAATAAGAAACAGCCAGTTCTCAAACCTTGATAACGCAGGGGAACATTACAGATGCCACGACAGTGGAAAACTGGGGAGAGCAGGCCCACGAGACATAACACTGTGCCAACAACACGCCTAGCACATGCCCTCACACATAGCCAGGCACCTCTGATGAGCAGGACAGACAGCTGTTAAATCAAATACAGCAAGAAGCTGAGATTAAATGAAACATGGTAAGAAGCTGATATTTCCCTTTCTCTTCCTTTTTAATTGATTAGAAAAAGCAATGAAGTCACAGGCATCTACACGGAGTTCACACAAGTGTTTCAGGCGTCCCTAGTAAGTGACATTTGAGCCTTTTCAAACCAGTACCTCCAGTTACTACCACTTCCAGCACAAGAACCACAGACCCTTCTAACACCTCCCTGGACAGACTCGCAACAATTTCCCCAAACAAGGACCTTCTATCATAGCCACAGCCCCATTCACCCAAGTTCCCACCCAACCTACCAAAAACTCAGAAAACTTTCCCAGATCTGATAGCCTGGGATCCCCATCCCTTCCTCCATCTTGGCTCCCTTCCACCTGGCTCTCAGCTTCAATATAAGGGATCCTAAAATGATAACAAAAACAAGAGGCTGGACCACATCTTGCATTACAGTATTAACAACCATCTCAAGGGCATTGGTAAAGATACAGCAACATGCTACAAATGCAGGACAGAACAAGGCCCAATGCCTTGCTAATCTGAAGTATCTATCCATCATGCTCCTAAACTCACTATTTCTACAAGACAGCCTCAATCCTTTTTTGTCTAACACTGAATTTTATTTTTTCTTTAACCTGTGCTAAGAGCACTTATATTTGGTGGCACAACAGGGAACAAAAGAAAAAAAATCACCATTGTTTTGAAAGCAGTAGCACCACCACCAACCTTCAAGACCAAAATATGGAGTAGAAAGTGAGTAAATACAGTACTCACTGTACCATTTGATCTTTAGATTTTAAGGAGAGCTCTGACCAAAGAGCAGAGCTGTTCATCTGCTTGATCCTTTTATTATTAACTTCCACCTTTTTCCTGTTGACCAAAACTGAAGATACATGTTTTCTTTTCTTGGCTTCTTTACACTAATATGATGTATCCTTTAGACCCATACACCGTGAAAAGGGAGCGCCAGTCCATTTCACATAACTTTTCCTTTCCTTTGAAGACTAGGCCAAAGTGTTACATATTCATTACCACATCAAGAACACTTTGCCCAAGGCCTGCATTTCTTGGTGTGCTGTAATGAGTTCAGGACCCCAGCTGTCTGCTTGGGGATTTAGAACACTGATATTTAATACTAAATTATAAGGCAGAATATTTTGTTTTACCGTTTTTTGCTGAATTTGCATGTTTATAATGATACACTCTACAGCCACTAAATAAAGACAGGGAAAGCACATCTCTGTTCAGACAACACAGTCTCTGGGTTATCATGGTCTGGCCCTAGCCAGTTTAGTTTTTGGATGGCAGTCTCTGCTCTTAACCCACTACTGGTTCTCCCTAATGTCACATCTCCTACTAGCATCCAAGAATACACTGGAGCAAACTGCAACATATTCCTACCATGTTCATAGAAGCCAAATTAAAGCCTACTATGCTAGCAGCTTTAACAAGCCCTACAAAAAGCAGAGCAGCTAATAAAACCAAACTGTTCTGCAGTTAATTCTTGGAAGTTTGCCACTGAGATCCCACCAACACCATTTCAGTGATAGTGGCTTCATCAAGCTCAAACTCTGCTTTCATCTAATGAAACCATCTAGATCCACATTCTGACAGCATACCTCATAGTTTCATGCTTCCTCTGGGCTCTGTAACAACCACCTACAAAACACGTACAGCATCAGATCTGGGCTGGGAATTTTTTTAAAGAACATCAGCTTTCTGGAAGGAACAGCAGGGTAATTAGTATTTCTCCAAGTACTGCCAGATGTGTTTAAAAACTGCAAAGATAAACAGGAGGGGAAAACCTGCATAGTTTGAATTAAAGCTAGTAAGAGCACAAACAATCCCCTCTAATAGCCACAAGCTGACAGACCAAGTTCCTGCTAATTCTTTTTCCTCATTAAATCTATCCTTCATATCTGCTTTCCTACTTGAAGTTATACAACCAAGCACCTCCTCAGAGTTAGTGCACTGGGATAGACATGTTAAAGGCAAAAAAAGATTAGTCCAGTTTTCCTCCAGAAAAGCTCCAATCACTCAGTGCCTGGATTACCAGGAAAACTATGAACCACTACGTTCTGCTATGCTACCTTGCCTCACTGCAATGGGAGACCAATAGGAACAGTGTTGTGTATCTCATGACAACCGCCCCAGCACCACAAGAACCACAGCCCTATCCTTCAACATATTGCTTTGCCTTGTTTCCTTCTGCATGCTTATTCCCTGGAATTATAGCTACTTTGGGTTGTTAGTGGTCTGACAGAGAAAGATATACAAGATATACACAAGCTGAGCAACATCAGAATGGGTCATAGTTCTTTTAATCCCCTATGTGGAGAGAAAAAAGAAAGAAAGAAAAGAGAGGGAGAAGTTTTTCCTGTGCTACTTTTGATTCAAATAATCTTGTCCCCACTCCGCTATGTTAGCATATAGGATAGTTTCAAAAAGATGTCCAACTGCACGATTCTGATCCTACCATTTACCTGCTGGAACAGAATATATTCATTCCTTCACCAGCAGCAAGACACCACCAGTACATAATACTCTGACTGAACTCCTACTTCAGTTCTCTGATTTCACTTACATCTTGACATGTACAGCAATGCTTTGAGTTCTGGAGCAGAACAGAAAATAAATGTCCTTCTGCTCAGGATATGGTCTGTTAGCTTTACTCCCTACTCCAGCCTTTAGGATAATTGAGGTTAGGACCTAGAATAAACATGACCCTACTTCTGAAGGATTATAACCACACACTCCTCGAGCATACCTAGCCCAAACTGGAAGCCATTACTAGATGCTCCCTGGAGATGTGACTTTAGCAGGGATAAGTGGGTAGGGTTGCAAGTTCAGTGGTTTGGCAGTAGTGGTGTCTAAAGGGGAGGACAGTTTGTACTAGGTAACCGCATCTTAACTTCAGAGACTACACTATCTGTTTTAGCCTTTCCAGTGCCTTGCTCCTCTCTGTGCAACCAGTCCAGTGACTAATAGCTGCCTGGAAAGAGGAAGGAAAAACTGTGTTTAAAGACAAGAGCGATTGCTTTTTTATTTTCAAGACACCATTATTACAATTTTTAAACGAAGTAACAAGGTCAGTTCAGGGACTGCCCACCAGCAGTGCCTGCAAAGAGGCCAGAGATAACAGAACATCACCTCTGAGTAAAGCCAACATTTTACTTCACACAATATACATGGCCAGCAATGACTTTCCATTTCCCACCTGAATCCAGCAGATCCTCCTCCTGACAGGAAGGAGTGGAGTTCACAGAAGATTTATCAGCCTTTTCAGCACAGATTTATTTCCCATTATGAAATGCAACCACAGAAGCACCCACACCAAATCATACTAGATCACCACAGCTCACACTGAAAAGAGGTACTGACACTTCAGCAAACATGTGCCTACTGGCACCTCAGAGCCCATAATCACATGCCTCAGGGCTGTTCTTCAAATAGAGCTGGAGGTAACCTTTGTATGTCTGCGGGTCAGTCATTGTAGCCTTGACAGCAGGGTCCTCCTTCATGGCCTCCATCCAGTGTCGGAGCTTTGGGGTGTGACTCAAAGAGCTACAGGAAAAGGAAAGAGACTGAGTAACACAAATGGGACACTTGGAGGGCATCAAGGAAGCAAAACAGCTTGAGTGGTTCTATTTTACTGCTTGTTTTGCCTTCTCCCTCCCAGGATAATGTTCAGCTCAGAGCAGGTGACAGAAATACCTATCAGACCATAGAAGACAAACTAGTATTTGGAAAGTGAAAGAATTCTTAAACCTTGTGCACCTTGCAAAGCTGGGAAAAAAAACCCACAAATGAGCACTTATTGTGCAACACATCAGCATGTTTTTGCTTACATTATCCCTGCTGCAAAAAAAACAGCTCTTTTTTATCACCTGCTCTGAGCTGAGGGCAGAGGCTTGTGCACCACTGCCTCCCTCTGGAATGCTTTGTTAATGATGATTCTTGAAACAAATGCTGTGTGCAGTGGTTGAGTCCACCTCCACAACTCATGAACATCCTCCCTCCTCTCTCTTGCATACCAAGACAAGCTGTGCAGTTTGTACTACCCTGCAACCCAGGAGCTCAAAACACAGACACGGTCTATTGAGGAAACTGAGGATTCGACTCACAGACTAAACCCATAAACCCACTCAGACGCATTTGAGAAAAACAAAAAAAAACAACCCCAAACCAACAACTGTGTGGCAAATTGAAAAGCTTAACAGTATAATTTGTTTTCATTCTCTTCTGGCAGGTTGACCCAAGTACTTTGCATTACAATTTCCAACTCACAAGTTTAGTTAATACATAACTTCTCCAGGTAGCATCTTTTCTTAACATACAATGGCTCAGATCGGCAATCATTCAAATACGTTCATGACTCTAGACCGGTGCTCCCCTTAGAATCATGGGCCACACAGGAGACAAAGTCAGTCACCAACCCATCAGTAAAGTCCTCATTGTACAGTGCCAGAAGTTTTGATGCTAAGGATTCCCTGCACCTTTCCTGTTCTTCAAGAATGCTTCAGGCACCAGCATGAGACTAACTGTTCTATACTCATCCTCCACTTTTATCACCCACTTCCTCATACAAGCTGACTCTTTAGTCCCATTTTAAGCCAGCTATAAAAACAGTTTTCCTTTGATACCATTTCCCTCTATAATGGTAACCAGAGCCATTTCAGGACATAACAGACCAAGACATATATTTACATATTAAAAAATGCTATTACAACAGGGACAGATCTATTAGCTACAGCAAGGTACAAGACAATATCACCCTCCTTTGTCAACCTAGGATTTCTGAAGAGGAGCAGAAGACTGCATTTCAAGTCTTCTGAGGTTTTGGACCAAGAAATTTGAACCTAGGCCTCCATAAATCCAACCCCTTCAAATAAAGACCATTTTCATCCATGATGTTAGGGATGGAGAGAAAGTCCTGTATTTTGATCACTTCTTCCAGATCTGTCAAAATTATTTGGTAGGAAAACAGACCTGGTGAAAGAAAGCCTGTTCAGAGAAGATACCTGAACAACTCATCTCTCTTATGAGAAGATGCTTCCCCCAAACTGTAACACAATACAAACTTTCTTCAGCAGCCTCCAAGAACGGCCCATTGCTGCAGAGTGTATGCAAAGAATATTTATGCTGAGGTACTTCAGTATACACTAGAAGCCAGGCGAGGTACTCACTCCATCAGCTGGAATGGTTCCAGACGTTCAAACCACGGCCAGATCATGTAGTCAAGCATGGAGATTGAGTCCCCACCGTAAAACACAGTGTTGCGTTTGGACAGAATCTGTGAGGGGCGAGAAATGACAATTGCCCTCGGAAGGAAAGTTACCACAACAGGACACTACAGTGACAAAACATTCCCACCTCATAGTGGAATGTAGGCATACTGAAGGGATCAGACAGCAAATAATGCAGATACAGCATGTTTCTCCTGTGCATGTGGTATCTTGGTATCTGGCGAGTCAGAGCTAGTCAGCTGTAGTGTCAAGCTTAACTATTTCATACACTGTCAGTCCAGCTCTTCTCCAGTGATTCAAAAAACTGTCACAAACCATGAATCACTAGTGAGCTGCAGCTTGTGCACAAACAAAAAGGAATTTAGTTCTCAGAATCTGTCAGTTCATGATTTCTTAGTTGACAAAAAGCATTAGTGGCACAGACTAACCAAACATAAAAATGCACATGCATTTCTAAAGCAATAAATCCAGCTAAATTTAACATTCAGGTAAACTAGAACACTGTTTTAGCAAGGACTCTTTTCCCATGGCACTTGGGGCCAAGTGGTGTCAGGAAAGCATTTGTAACATTACATCTAGAACTGGATTTGATTCCAGGTGCAAAGGAAACAGGAGGCAAGTGTAAAATCCACATACACCAGAGAAAGATCCCCACAGCTCAGCACAGAAAATGGGGCCACGAAGAATGCAGCAAGCTCTGTTACATTTATGTTTCTGATATGTTTCAAGTGCCATGGTCATCCAACTTTAACATGCTTTAAGGAACCTCCAGAGCTTGGTCTCTTCCTTCATAAGACTAGTCCCTCTGTTTTCAGGCACTTCAGCTTCTTAAAGGTGGAACTCGACAGAACTTACAAATCTTTGTCTTTTTGGACACACAACGCTATACTCCTCTGGCATTTACTCCCTGTCCCCTAACCCTCATGATCTAGTAGAAATTTTAAAGCAGTCCTTCAGGAAGCATCAAGCTGTTTGAATTACCAGATGTCTGGCAGAACATAACCCAGCAGTTGCACAGTTGCAGAGACAGGAACACAGCTCCCTCTGTCGGGTAGCACCAAACTAAATACAGAAGTGTTTCAAAACACTTCCCTTCTTGAATATTTCTTGCTGTAGGCTAAGTGAAGTTCGCATGGCTCTGTTCCTTCTTCCCCTCCTCAGCTGACCTTCAGCTGCTGCTGCAAAATCCTTCAGGGTATAGTAAAATAGAGACACTGGAGGAGCAGCAAGTATTTCAAAGCATTAATAAAGCAGGAAGAATGTTAATTCTTCCTTAATGTTTAACAGATCTGTATTTCACGGAAGTGAAACACACATGATTCCCCCCCAAGAACTCATTTGTCATCTGCACTGCTCCAGCATCAGCCTCATCAGACAGACAACACTACCCTGAAAAC
Organism: Sula dactylatra; assembly: GCA_013389905.1. Lineage (NCBI taxonomy): Eukaryota > Metazoa > Chordata > Aves > Suliformes > Sulidae > Sula > Sula dactylatra. The sequence goes on along the minus strand of WEKW01027012.1, from coordinate 27,169 downwards.
AATTTTACTTTGGCAACTCAAGGGGGTGGGGAAGCAGAATGCACAGGACTGTCAGGAGAATTGGGAAAGTACTAGAAAGCTATTGGTAGCTTTGCACCAGAAGAGAAACACTCTGGAGGAACACTTCTTGATTCAGCCAGACAAGCATTAGTCATGGCTGCTAAAGACACAAAAGAAATGGGTTCATGATAAAGGCAAATCCAACAGCTGTTCAGACTAGCCAAGAACCAATACTGACACGGATTGTGAAGTTGCTAATACAGCATCAAAGCCACCTAACACTTCTAGGAGCTCTGCTGAAGTTGCATTACACCACTGTAACAGAACATGGCCCAGGGCTGGATTTCTGCAAGGGACAGATTACATTCTGCTCCCTGTGCCCCCACCCCCTGCCTCAACAAAGATAAGCTCTTGAACAACAAAGATTTTATATCATCACCACAGTATCTGCACTGTTTTCAGCAGAGCTACAGCACAGATGCTCTTCAGCAGCTCAGACTCCTCCTTAGCCCTTGCTCTTAGAACATGCTGCAAGGTCTCCTTACATTTAAAGCAGAACAAAGATATCTAAGACAACAGCAGCCAAGCTAAAATTCAAAAAAACTCCACAAGTCCACACAGCCCTCATCATACAGATGAAGTTTAGTTCGCCTACTTGGAATTTACTCTAATGGTGCAGTTGTGCATCCCAGGTTGGAGGAAGTAAACTGAAAGACTGTTCATTGCTGTAACTACCAACAAAGCGAGAAGGGATCTAGCTCCAAAGGCTAAAGCGTGAAAGAAAAAAGGGACCATACAATGACTGGCAACCTGCTTGTTATCATTAAATACTCTTACCTCTTCAAGTTTGCCAAACTTTTCAGCAATCTCTGCTTTCAATGCCGTGGTGTCCTGTCCATCTTTGACTGCCACAAAATACTTGAAAACTATGGGTGTTATCTATACGAATGAAAGCATAAAGTTTTTAATGTTCCTATTACAATAACACAAGCAAGTTACTCAGAGCTTAAAAAGTTAAATTAGATGTTAAGATATTAGATGCAAGTTAAATCTTTAAGATTTAACTTTAAAGTGTTAAATAAAGTCCATTAATAAAAAGTCTTCTATACTTCAGAAAAGGTAAGCAAAGGGTCAAAGGAAGAATGAATGCAAATACTAATGAATTTCAGTCTTATAAGAGGAGAACAATGAAAAGACGGGGATGTTTCTCATTTGCACACACTACCAAAAAAAGTAGCAAAAAAGGTAGCAAGGTGCAGAGTGGTACTCTTTTATAGAATCACAGAATCATTAAGGTTGGAAAAGACCTCTAAGATCATCAAGTCCAACTGTAAAAAAACATTTTCCCGGTTACATATTTCTGAAATCCAAATGCAATTTAAATATCAACATTTAAGGTACTTTAAGAAAGATATGCAGCCCAGGATATGCAGGCTTCTACAAACCTGTGCATTTTCTAATTTGGTAACTGCCAAAGAAATTAGCATACAGTAACAGAAAGTTGCACAGTGGCCAAGCTTAACTAAATTATTTTCTTAAAAGCTCATAGACAAACATTTTTCTAGGATCTTGTCATACAACCAACATTCGGTGCACGTTTCATTTCTTGCAACATTCTTCCCTGTAGCCCTCTTCCCATCATGCCTATTCAGAAAGGTCTGCTGTAAATATATCCTCCCTTCTGTCTCCCTTCTTTGTCCACATCTATTTGACATCTTCCGTTGCTTCCTCTCCTCTGCTGTCTCATATCCCAGCTGACTTCTTTCACTTCCTAGACCCTTCAAAGCACATGCTTGTACAGAGAAGTTACTTCCAGTCAGCCACAGTGCCCACCTCCAACCCCCACTGAGAGCCAAATCCACTCTCCTTATACACATCCCATGTCTACAGCCACCTGCCATCTCTTGTCCATGGTTGCAGGCTCTCTCAGTCAGGCACTCTTCACATTCTGCATTCATACAGTACTTCCTACTGAAAGACTCAGATTAAAATACAGCAACTGCCACCGCCTGGGTCTTGAGCATTCAGCTGGTTTTGTCTACCAACCTTTGCTCTATTGTACAATGCTCAAAATCCTGCCTCAGTATATACACTTTCACTAGCTTGGCTGTCTTCCCACATCCAATCCCACACATAAATGCTGGGAGCAATTCAGACACACAGTGGTTTGGATTTGCTCACAGCAAGAGATCACAGATAACCCCTCCAGTTACTTAAATGCTTGTGCTGGTTTTGGTTGGGATAGAGTTCATTTTCTTCATAGTAGCTGGTACAGGGCTATGTTTCGGATTTGTGCTGAAAACAGTCTTGATAATTCGGGGATGCTTTCGTTACTGCTGAGCAGTGCTTACACAGAGTCAAGGCCTTTTCTGCCTCCCACCCCACCCCACCAGTGAGTACGCTGGGGGTGCACAAGGAGCTGGGAGGGCACACAGCCAGGACAGCTGACCCCAACTGACCCAAGGGATAGCCCACACCATATGATGTCATGCTCAGCATATAAAGCTGGGAGAAGAAGGAGGAAGGGGAGGGGCATTTGGATTGATGGCATTTGCCTTCCCAAGTAACCATTACACATAATGGAGCCCTGCTTTCCTGGGGATGGCTGAACACCTGCCTGCCCATGGGAAGGAGTGAATGAATTCCCAGTTTTGCTTTGTGTGCATGGTTTCTGCTTTACCTGTTAAACTGTTCTTATCTCAACCCACGAGTTTTTCCACTTTTACTCTTCTGTTTCTCTCCCTCATCCCAGCAGGTGGAAGTCAGTGAGCAGCTGTGTGGGGCTTAGCTGCCAGCTGGGGTTAAACCGTGACAATGCTTTTCCCAGACAGGAGACCTACCTTAAAGGATGAAGGCAGCTTTGGCAATAGAGCTGCAGGTTTTGGTGCTATGGTAAAGTAAGAAACACAATCCCACCCTGATCACACAGTACCTTTGAGAAGTGTTCCAAGAGCATCTTCTGAAAGGCTCGCTCGTATGGGTCTGATGGCATCAACTTCTTCCCCGGAAATGCTTCATCCAAATATTCACAAGTGATTGGGGACTCATAGATCAGCTGGCCCTTGCTGGTCTCCAGAACAGGAACCAGCCCAAAGGGGTTCTTCTCAAAGAACCAGTCAGGTTTGTTCTTCAGATTGATGTTGATTATTTCATGGCTAAAAGGGCAAAAGAAAGAAGACCCAACCAGGCTCAGTTTTGCTACAGTCCACTCCATACCATGATAAAATGCAGTCATTACACCTCAACAGCTACAGTACTTGAGAGGCTGAATCCTCATTCCCTGGTGCTCCCTAGTCTTCCCTGATGTCCTCTGCAGGACTAACCACTTGACATAAGAGAAATACTGCCAAGGAGCACTTTTCTTTGCTGGAGAAAAAGCAGCACTGACTTACAAGTTGAGTTGTTTCTTAAACTAATAAGAGACACATGAACAGACTACAAGAACAGAACAGAGGCAGCCCTTACAAGTCATGCTAAAAATAAAGGTCCAGCTCAAAATTCAGCACACAGAATGCCCCTGAACCTGCATGTGATAAGAAAGCAGTACTTAACTGCAAATAAGCTACACTCCAAATAAGAAATGAAGCTGAACTTTAATCTGACCTTACACCAAAGAGCAAATCAGGAGAGCATCCTACCTACTTATCTTCCCCACCTATGGTCTCACATAGAACAGGTGTTTAGGGTAAAGGCAAACAGATATTGATAAAAAAGATACATGGGAAATACATCTATGTTATATTAACAAACAATAAGTTACATGCTGTGTTATATGTGTGACCCCAGAAAATTCCTAGTAAGCCCAAAGGTCTGCTAAACACAGCTGAACCTTCAAAACAACTGAAAAGTTACCAGAAGGCGACTACCACTTTTAGGTAGCTGTAAAACCTCTCCAAAATCACAATACTAAAATAAACCTTCCAACTCCAAAATCAGTCCAAAGACACTAAATAAAGACAAGAACTAAACTGACCTTAAAGTTTTAATGCACCTATTCTTTTGAAAAAAGACCCAAGAAAAAACAAAACAAACAAACCCAACTCTCATCTTGCTATCAGGAGAACCCAGCGCTGAGCATTCACCATGCTAATGCAGACTCCCAGCCCAGTGCTGGTTAACAAACCGCTGGCAGGCCTGGGACTTGGAAAAAAGTGGAAAAACCTGTTACTTTGAAGCTATAAACTGAGGAAAGCATTAGTCCCCATTTTAAAACACTGAAATGACATGGCTGTCTTGAAAAAGAAAAACACAAGTACTGAATTCATTAACTTACTACAGCACAGGAATGAGAAAATGCTATAGGAACACAGCACACCTTTAAAAGGCCACTCACTTGCTGTTGTGTTTTGCTAAGCAGTAATATAACAGAAACACCGACTATTCATATCTCCTATAATTTTCACTGCAGCTTACATCAAAACCAAACAACAACATACGTAAGGCTCTACTCACATTTATCCAGAACAAGCTCAAATGCTATTACTGCAAATATTCAGGATGACAGGTGAGAAGAAAAAAAATCAGCTTAGGGTTTTTCCCTATGGATTTAATTTGGGCCTTTACAGAACGGACATCATATGCAGCCTACTTACTTCCCACTTCAGCAAGACGCCCCTCCCTAAAAAAGTCTTAAGAAGTTCAAGCTTTACAGCAAAATCACCCGCAGAAGCTTCCTGTCATTCAGTTTTTTTCAGGGGTGTTTAATTAAGAGCCACTGAGGATGCCCAGGTGAGAAGGGAAGTTGCACCGCCCCCTGCGAGCCCCGACAAGCCGCCGGGAGAAGCGGGGGCGCCGGGCAGGCCTCACCTGATGCCCTTGGCGCGGAGGACGAGGCGCGTCCTCTGGGCGAAGGGGCAGAACCGCATGCTGTAGAGCCGGATCAGCCCCTCGGGCACAGGCCCCGGGGCCGCGCTGCCTGCGGAGAGAACAGTCCCCGCCGTTACCGCCGTTACTCGCCTCACGCCCAGCCCCGCGCCC
>WEKW01027010.1:3979-16084 GCA_013389905.1 Sula dactylatra | reverse complement strand
AGTGTTAGCTAGCTGGTACTTCATATGGAGCGTCACTTCTGTGTCACGGTATGTGTGTTTGTATGCTTCTTGTATCTTTGTACAGAGTTTTAAGCATGTTTGATAACCTCCTCCTGTTCTTACAAAACTGTCCATCAGTGAATGTTTCTGGTAGTAATGAAAAGTGAAGAGTCCTTACTACAACAACTTAAGTGACAACTTACTTANAAGAAGGAAGTGAGTTTCTTCATAGTTGTTCGCAATGGGTAATACAAAACATTATTGTATCTGCTATTACTTTAAAAAAAGGAAACCTTGTTCTTAGAAGTCTGGTTCCTTCGTCTACTTGATTTTTAGTTAATGTGTTCTTTTGGTAACCTTTTTATCATTTCATGGGACTGTGTAAAGCAGTTCAGGAAAAGCAGGTTAATAGAAGAATATACACTCTAAAGTGTTCTAAAAGATGTGGGTTTTGGTCCCAGTGGAGACTGACACTCCAGCCTACTTACTGTAGCTGGAATGTATTGATTTTCTTCTCCCCCATTTTAGCTGCACCACTGAATTAGGTATTGTGAAGCATCTTTCCCTGTGAAGAGAGGAAAAACTGTCATGAACTTTTTCACCCTAACAGTACAGCATTTCAAACTAAACCCGATTGAATGGAAAAGTCTGTAAGGACTCTTAAACACCTTGTAACTCAGCTCCCCACTCTCTTTTCTCCCCCTCCAACAGCTGTTCAGCAGCCTGGAGAAAGTATGATAGATGATTGCAAGAAATTAATTTTTAAATTTTTTTTTTATTAAAACCAACAACAACAATAATAATAAAAATCTGTGAAAACGATGCATTCCTGTGGCATGATCTCCTAAGGTTAGCAAAGTGGTCTTGTTCAGGTTTTCAGCAAGATGTTCAGTTACTGTTATAATTGGCTGATGAGTAGGTTTGGACCTAACTAGAATGCCAGTGTTCGATTTCACAGTGTCCTCTGTGAAGATATGTCACCATTTACCCTGGCTTTAGTGACAATTTTCTAAAAAGGAAACTCGTGGGAAATCATTATGCTGTTTATATGTCTCCCTTGTTGGAGAGCATTATCCTGTGATATTTTAGCACTGTTTTCCACTGCATGATGGCATCTAGCTAAGGTTAAGGCAGAACAAGTCCCTTTGCAATTTCGTGACTATATTTTACTTACTGAAGGAGAAAAGATAACTGACAATTAAGTATTTCAGATGTCACTGAAAGAACATGTGCAACTAATCAATGACATCCTTGGGGAACATGATTTTATGAAACTGATAAGGTAGAAAAATTGGGATTTTTGTGATTTGTGTTACATAATAATAATTGCACCCTTTTGATGAAAAAGACATTTCTGCTGATGTAAACATCAGGCTTTCCCATGTGTTTTGGTTTTTTTTTTTTCCGAAGCATGGAGTAGTTCATTAAAGTGTGACAGTAACAGATAAACACCCTTTACGATTTTCTANAGGTTTGGACCTAACTAGAATGCCAGTGTTCGATTTCACAGTGTCCTCTGTGAAGATATGTCACCATTTACCCTGGCTTTAGTGACAATTTTCTAAAAAGGAAACTCGTGGGAAATCATTATGCTGTTTATATGTCTCCCTTGTTGGAGAGCATTATCCTGTGATATTTTAGCACTGTTTTCCACTGCATGATGGCATCTAGCTAAGGTTAAGGCAGAACAAGTCCCTTTGCAATTTCGTGACTATATTTTACTTACTGAAGGAGAAAAGATAACTGACAATTAAGTATTTCAGATGTCACTGAAAGAACATGTGCAACTAATCAATGACATCCTTGGGGAACATGATTTTATGAAACTGATAAGGTAGAAAAATTGGGATTTTTGTGATTTGTGTTACATAATAATAATTGCACCCTTTTGATGAAAAAGACATTTCTGCTGATGTAAACATCAGGCTTTCCCATGTGTTTTGGTTTTTTTTTTTTCCGAAGCATGGAGTAGTTCATTAAAGTGTGACAGTAACAGATAAACACCCTTTACGATTTTCTAAGAAAATATGGTGCTTATACTCTTAGTTCAGCTGAAATCAATGAGTTTGAAAAATGTATTTCTGGAGTCCCTTCCTGAATCACTTGCCAGAGGTTGTGTTAGGTGTTTTAGTTGTGGGGGTTTTTATTTATTTTAGGAAGGGAATATATGTGCTGGGGTTTTTTTCTTAAATTAGTCTACTTAGCACTCTGGGGCCCATTTTGAAACTCCTTGCTATGATCTTGGTAGAATTCAGATGTATTTGAAATTCATATTACTAACAAACTGATTGCAAGGTTTTATTTCTTTAAAAATATATATCCTTAAGTGTCTGATTGCAGAGTAAGCAAAGTAGTAGTCACGTTTACAAGCCAATGTCATATATTCACTTGAACAAAGACTACAGCTGAGCACATTACATCACAAATTATAGATAGTGGTTTAGAGAATTTACCTGCTGGTTCCTTTTCTGCTCAGCTATGTTTAAAGATCATCAAGTTTGCAAAATATGTATTTCTTACAGGTTTTCAGTCAGAACTCAAAAACCTGTTGTGTTATGGATTGTTCCAGGTAAATTAAGCCAATTACAACAACATTTATTTCTGATTTAAGAGTATTTATTTTAACAACTTAAATAGGAAGTTGAGAACGCTTACATTTTTCCCTGGACATCCACTTCGGGCCACCACCGGAGGTGGGAAGTGCAGCTAGACAGACACTCCTAATCCGGTGTGGCCGGCTTTTTTTTCTGTTGTTCCCAGGTTTTTTCTCTTTTACTTTAGTTTCTACCACGTGTATGAAATGGCCGGATTATGCGCTGGTCCTTTTCTACATCACAGCCAATGAAGTCAAGCCAGAGGACAATTTGCGCCCTTATTAGTATAATTCACTTGTACCTTCATTTATTTTTTAATACCTTAAAATGTATGTCATATTTTCATATTACATTACATCAGTTGAAAAAACCTCCTTTGTTCCATGCGGTCACTCCTCCCTTCATAAAATCCTGGAAATTACAAGATTCCCAATCAACAGAGGCAGCATCCAAAATACAGCGCAGTGCAAAATTGCCTTTGCTTCTCTGCAAATTCTACATTTTCAAGTTTATTGATCACCAAAGCAGAGTTATTGACAGTTAACAAACTATATGGATTATCACACTAAAGCAGGTGCTATTTGCTTACATCTTTTTGTGAACTACATTTGGTCAGGGAAGGGTTAGCAGGGCTTGAGTTGACTTGATGCATGTCATGAACAAACCTAAAAGAAACAGAATGAGATCTTAAGATCTCTGGAGTGAGTGGAAGTAGAAACAAATAGGTTTGTAAGAGCTGTCGGGAGGTTTCTTTTACACAGTGATGTATCCTTCTCTTCTTCCCTGACAAACACTGTTCTGTTCAGCAGCCTCAGCAGGCAGCTCAACTTTTGGAAAAAGCTGCCAAGGAGGTGTAAGTATGAGGTTGCACATAAGCACTGGATGCCCTTAAACATCTTTATAGAACTTTTTCCAGTTCTTCATTGCATATAATTAGTAAGATGGTTTTATTTGAGCAAATCATACGCATTGTTATGCAGTTCACACACCCTCTGAATATGCATCTACCTCCACCCCTCCTTCTGTGCATAACCTGAATGCAGAACAGGATAAATTTTGCAGCAGCAGAGTGCTGATTTTGCAGTATGCGAATGAAGTGGCATTTTTTAATGCAGCATGTTCATACAGAGGTGAACTGAAAGGCTTAACACTTGCCAACATTTCAGACTTCCGTTTGTTTTCTGTCTACAACAGAAAAGTTCAAAAGCTGCATTTTTCCTTGTTCTTTTTTTCAAACTCTTTAGCGATGGCCTCAGCTGTTGAAGAAATGTAGGCTCTGAACTGAAATTTGCAAATGTAATGTAAAAAAAGAACCACTTCTCAAATATCTTTGTTTTCAAATGTGTTTCTCTCTTTGTCTGTGCACATCTTGTGTAATTTTTACACTAACTAGGTTTTCATTACACAAATTAGCAAACCATTTGCTATAAAACCTGCTATAAAATCTAGATGACCTCTAGATGTCTCTTCCAACCTAATTTTTTTGTGATCCTTTTGTCCTCTACATACCATTGCGTCTCCCTAGTGATATTGTAAGGTAAAAGAATACACGCAGGAGTAAGTTACCTCCTGAATGTAAACAGAGTCATGTTTCTTCCCATCACCAGTCTTGTTTCTTCTCTAGGTTTTGTTTCTCCTAACATAGGGGTGGAAATGAACAGGATGAACACGGATAGCTTTACTTGTACAATTTATTTTATTTATAAATCAGGTGAAGTTTCTTCCATGCATAGGTTCACTCTAGATCCAGGCCTTTATGAAGAAAAGTTCTTCAGGGAAGAGCTTGTGGCTTTCATTTGCATGTGAAGTACATGTGTTATCAGAATGTATGGCAGTGTGAACAGTAAATAAATAGGGGCTTAATCTTTCAGGTGAGACATTGGTTGAATTTATGAACCGTTTGGTTTGTCTCGTGAAAATTAAACGTCAACAATTATATTTCATCTGCTTCTATGCAACTGTCAGATCTATTTTTTCCTTTAAAAGTCATTCTTTCATCATGAACTTGCACCTAAGCATCTCATTTATTTGCTACATATTTTTAAGTGTACTTGTAATTAATGGAAAAACAAAGGAGGATGGACTCTGGCCATTATGTCATTCCTGTGGAAGAATGTGGCAGGTCTAGCCAGCAGCTCTTTGGTCAGAGCTTTGTCCTTAGGAGTCACAGCGCAGATATAAGGAGTATGTTGTAAGCTGATCTGTCAAGCCAAACAGAGACTTTCCCTTGTTAGCATTTACCAAGGCATGCATTAATAAAATTGCACAAAGTGGAGATTTCCTTTCTCCAGTGATGTGCCAGACAGGAGTCTTCTGTGAGGTGAACATGAAAGCGCTGAGCTGTAGTTGCTTTAGTTTATGTTTTAAATAAACATAACTTTATTCACAAATGAGTGTGCCAATAACTTCGTTCCAGAATCAGACATCTCTGCTTGAGAGGCGTCTAGCTTGGCACCAGTGATGGCAGGTGAGAAAGAATGTGGTAACACAAGCTGAATGTATTTATAAGTGATTCATTAAGAATTGTGGTTTTCCTGTTGAAATTAAGCACTCCAGAATAGGTGTAAAAAAAAATGGAGAAGAATTGAAAAGTGTTGCAAGTGGGAAATGTTTCGGTAGCTTGAATAAAAGTGTGCGATATCTAAAATTTTAAAAAATCTTGGGTTTCTAGTGTGCTTTTGTTTTTTGTTTGTGTTTGTTTTTGGTTTTTTTACAGACAGTCATTTTAGAAAATGAAGAGCTCCCTAAAATATTTCTTGATTTCCTGAACGTTCGCCATGTACCTACCTTGCCAAAAGCAGAAAGCTGTGGGTAAGCTCTCATTTACTGAAAAATACATGGAGGCCAAAAGGCCCATATCCACTCAGTGCTGATGCAATTCCATTGACTTAAAATGGTCTTGCGGCCAACTCTAACGCTGTAAAATAAATGGACATTAGGTTCATGTCAAGTATGTTTATATATCCCCAAAAGGTGGTAAAATAAATCCATCCTGTTCAAAGACAGAAGTGAGGTTTAATGTAATATTCTTGGAAAGCAAAGGAGAGTTTAGATGAGGAAAAACATGATTTTCTCATAGATCTTGAAGTATCTACTGAAATTAATTCTGTAAGATATTCATAAACACTCACTAAAGTTGCATAGAAAGCCTTTGCCTGTGTTTTATGGTCATAGCATCTAGACAAAATTGAAGTTCATTCTGTGATCATTTTATCATCTCCCTTTGTGTGTTTGAGAATGGGGTCTTTCACCTTTCTGATGACATCTACCCCAAGGGCTCCATTGCCCCTCCCTTGGGAAGGGTTCTTGATCAGGGCAGGAGAAGGGAATCTTAGTATGATTGCTATGAGTGTAACGACTACAAGAATACCCAAGACAGTGTAACTGGAAGCTGTGCTACCATCTGCAGCTGTAAGGTTTGTAGGGAAAATAATTTCTTTTGCTATGCAAGCTGACATAGTTCGAAAGTCCAGCAACATTACCAGAACTTGCTCCCCAGAAAGCTATGTGGCCCTTTTCCCCTTTGAGGGAGGCTGTGTGCATCTGCAGTGGAGAGAAGGTGAGCTGAAAAAGTGGAGATAATTCTGAGGCCCGCCTACACTCAGAGTTGTCTGTGGCCCAGGGCGGTCCAGACTGATTCAGAAGCTAACAGACTTGTATCTTTCATTTGTAGTTAATGACATCAGCTGATACTCTCAGTGGGACTGTACCCCATCACTTCATAGACAGATAGATAAGCTTGTGAATCTGTTAGAATAAAATGGATGCTATCATTTCCAAGTAGTGGTTGTTCTGAAATGATACGATCTCCCACATTCATTTCATCACACTGCATTATGCAGCTACTCACCAGAAAAAGGTTACTCCCTTTGGTGATTCTTAAATGGTTTGGGGGTTTTTTATTGTAGACTTAATTTTGTTGTAACCAAAGTTTCCTCTCACTTTACTTGCAGCTCCTTTGATGAAACAGAATCTGAAGAATCAAGGTGAGTTTAACTCCTACTCTTTCTAGGACACCAGATTAATAAACTACTTTAAATCATTGGCATTTACTGCATTTGTTCCTTGCAGTTGACAAAATAGCAGTAGTTTAGCATTAAAATGAGATGTGTGTGTTAAATGTTACGGTTAGTTTCATCAGCTCTGCTAGATCCATCCATTTGTAGCATGAATTGAGCATCCTTATGCTTGTATCAAGAAATTCCTTACAAAACCTTAATAGAATACTCCTAGCTCTGAAATATTTCTGGGAGTATTTTTTACCCATTGAAGTGTATTTTTCATAGCAAGAATATTTAGGAGAAGGAATTAGTGGTTTGGGTTCTCCCCTGTGTGTTTGATAAGAGCTTTGTATGCACTACTTGGCACATACACGTCCAGAGCAGTGCAGAGAGGGCTGGTGCTGGCTGGGGGAGGATGTCCGTACCATGACCAGGGTGGGAGACAGCCCTGTGAGGGGCTTTCTACGACTTCTCTCCATGGGTGACGTGTATAGGAACTGCTTTGGGGGCTGGAAGAACATGGTGAAATTTTGAGTCAGTCTGGTGGTCTGAAGAGCCTGTGGACTGTGGAGCCTGGTTGTAGGTAATCTTATAGCCTGCTTTACACCAGTTACGAGGGAGCAGAGCAAGATCAGGAGGTCTCAAAGCCAGCTGCAAGCCACCCCTTCTGGATGCAGCCCCTTCACCTCCAACTTCATATTGACGGTTTCACTGTGTGGCTAAGGAGCGACCTCTGCTCCCAGGAGATGCAGCCTGGCCTTTTTGGGCAGCACCGGTGTGCAGAAACACACCAGCATGGCTCCTGCGTGGCTCAACCACCTCACTGTATCAAAGCTAGTTTGTAGAATATTCTGTTTGCTGTCCCTTGATACTGACATCCCTGTTCTTGACCTTTCCAGCAAACTGTCCCACCAGCCTGTGCTGCTGTTCCTAAGGGATCCATATGTCTTGCCTAAAGCCAACGGTAATCAAACCTGTCATCTGTTAACAGCGCTTTACTGATCTGACCCTGCACCACATAAACCACATTATTATTAATACCGGCCTAGTCAAATGACACTAGTCCAAAATCTAATAACCTGCCAATAAAACGATAGTTCTTGTGTAAGAAACCAGTAAAACACTAAGTGGGGTGGGTGATTTGTAAAAAGGTGGAATTTTAGCCCCCAGTTGTTCTCTCAGACAAACCTACTGAGAATTCAAATCAGAAGATGAAGAACATTGCTTTTCTTTTCTTGTTGTTGACCCTTTGGGCAGTTTTGCCTGAAGGATTTGAACTTAGAGGCCCAGTTCTTTGTAAGTGCTTTTTCCCTAAACACCGGTCGATATACTGTGAGCATGTCTGTATTTCCATTTGGATTATTACTGTTTCTTATCGTTTGTAACCTCTAGAGCTCTTTAGGGGGCAAAAAAAAAGGAATGTATACTTCAAGTATAATTGATGTGTTTCACAGGACATATACGTTAGTCTTCATCTCTTAATACATGGTTCAAGAGAGTGTTTGAAATAGCTTGTTAAAATCTTTTTTTTTAATAAAAGGTTCTCAGTTCTTTGCATTATTAATTCAGAGAGCTTGCTCTCTGTCTTAAAAGTGTGCAGGAAAATAACATTTTTAATAGTGTGTTCCTCCTGGTTTTGTCATTTTACTTGTTTGAACTGCTACTTCCACTAAATTTTGTATTAAAAATGTAATACACTTTTAAGGGAGAATTTTTTCCCAGAGCTGCAAATTAAGATTTTTTTTTTTTAAATATGGCATTTTGTTTGATTTTACAAAACACTGTGTTGAAACTAAGAGTCAGGTTCTTGAGCTGCCTTGAAAATCATGAAATTTTTAAAAGAGTAAATTTAGTAAAGAACACTTGTTCGCTTGTAGTTTCTTAGCCAATGAAATGTACTTCCTTGGGATTTTCTCAAGATGTGTAAAAATCCCTGAAGGGAGGGTGTAAAGAAGACAAAGCCAGGCTGTTTTTAGTGGTGCCCAGTGACAGGACAAGAACATCAGGAACCACTTTTTCACTGTGAGGGTGACCAAGTGCTGGCACAGGTTGCCCAGAGAGCTGGTGGAGTCTCCACCCTTGGGGATACTCAGAAGCCATCCAGACATGGTCCTGGGCAACTGGCTGTAGGTGTCCATGCTTGAGCAGGGTGTTGGACCAGATGACCGTGAGTCATCTCTTCCAGCTGCAACCATTCTGTGATTCTGTTGGTTTTTTCAAGCTGTTTTTCAAAACCATAGGGATTAGGCTCATGTATTTTGAGAGGGTTAAAGAGTCTCTCCTGCAGGCAGCGTCCACTCTAGTTAGTTGTGTGGCCCAACAGTACTGACCCTATAGAGTCTTACTGAACCTGAAGTTGTAGTTCTACAGTGAAACAGCAACTACAGGGGCCCTGTGTGACCACGGTCCGCACTGGAAGACACATTAGAGGGTCATTTAGTTTGAATTAGCACTAGTCTGGTCACATGGACTGAATGCCCATTTGAGGCTGGAGTGCAAATCACAAAATCAATGAACTGAAGCATAGTAAGGGGAGATGCTTCACAAGGTCACTCCTGACCCAAGTGACAACAGTAATGCAGAGGTACCCACAGTCACCTCTATCTAAAAGCTGGTCCAGATGCTCCCTGTACTAATAGTTAGAGTGAGCCACATTGCATGTCTTAATCATAGTGTTTAATGCTCCTCTTAATTGCAGACTTGGATTCCTTGAGAGCAGGGTGTAAATTATGAACATCATTTAATTCCATACCATTCCTGAGAGAGAAAATGGATCTCATACAGTTATCCTGAAAAATTAAGACAGTGCTTAATGTTTCTAGCCCACATGTAGGGTTTTGCCATAAGACTTCTATTCACGATTTTGCAGTTCTGTGATCGTATTTATCTTCCTTCCCTAATGTGTACTCCAAGTAAGGCTAAGCTTCCTTTTCTTGAAATCATTAGGAACTTTATAATGAATTTTGCATCTACTCTTTTAAGTACTACTTTACTTGGATTAAGATAAAAGCCTCTTCTAATGTGTAACATGTTTAAATATCAAGTAGGCCTCATTAATTACATTTGAAACAAAGGACTTCTCAGGCTTTTGCCAAGGCATTTTTTGGCCTTGACAAACAATATTTAGAATTTCATATGGCAGGTGAATATTTTTTGTATTTGAAGACCCTAAAGCATCAAATTCTTTAAAAAGTTATTCTTTACTTAATGAATTAAAACACAAATTAGAATGTGAGTTGTAGTTTAAATGAGAATGACAATGTGGTTTAAAAAAGGAAGAAGAAAACCAAGTTGTAAGTCAGGAGGCTCTACTAGTTGACTCTTGTATAGTTAAAAAGAAACAAAGTTTTCACACAACTACCATTGCCTGTAATTCTTTGGTTTTAGTTTGCAGCACAAATAGAGATGAGCTTTCTAAAATTTTCTCTCTCAGATCAGTTCTTATTTTGATAGACTCTGATTCCTTTGTAAAAAGCAGCCAAGCTGTTCAAACTATGACTAAATATAAGTGTCCATTAGCAAATAACTATTTATTGTACATACTTTTTGAAGAGGGTGAAGTATGACAGTTGTTTGGATCAGAAGTAGAGTTAGTCTTTCTTGGATACAGGAATGCCTGTGTTAACATCTTTCCGTACAATAGGAAATTGTGTATTTCTGGGTTTTTAATGAAATAAATAGTTGTTTCTGGAAAATAATACTCAAAGAACAATTTTTTTTTTCCTCTCACTGCACTGTCTTTGTAAAATATAGTCTCGCCATTATTCTAATGACTGGACTTTAAGCATTGTTTAGTTGCAAGACAACATTCCAAAAATGATACATCGTTACAAACCTCATTGATTTTTCAGAGTCTTTTTCATAAAGTATCTAAGACAGTCTGAGTGCATGAGCACATCACTTTTTGTGTAAGGTGCCCACTTCTTTTTGAGGGGGTGGAAAAAAAATTATGTACTATTCTGAAGAAAAATTA
Organism: Sula dactylatra; assembly: GCA_013389905.1. NCBI lineage: Eukaryota > Metazoa > Chordata > Aves > Suliformes > Sulidae > Sula > Sula dactylatra. Next base: position 5,516 of record WEKW01027010.1, on the reverse strand, counting down.
AGGAAAAATCTAAAATGCTGCAAATGGAAAATGATACCACGGAAGCTAAAAAATTGAATCTTAGATTTGCTGTCACTTGTTTGAAAATTGTTCTGACGATTCTTTAAGCTATGTGAGTATCACAGATCTGCAAGACTATGCTTCAGTGTATTTATATATTTAAATTAATATGCTTGATTTTTTTAAGCAACAAAGGCTCACAGTAAATCAACAGCATAGGGTTATTCTACCAGGGTGATTTGGGATAGCTGAGCTTGCAGGACTTGAGGAATCATTATTGAATTCAAAATATTAACAAGTAATTTATAATGATGACTTACTATGAGAAGTTGGGGAGAAATATGCATGTATTGTTTGTGGTGGATGTTGCAGTTTGTTAAAACAGCTGAAAATATCTCTGTTTGTAACATCTCTAATACACTGGAATCACCTTATTAATACCTAGGAGATAACACCTTTAAGCTAATAAGGATTTTTTTTTTCCTTATTGAGTCCAAATCTACTTTTTGCTCAATATTTTTACCTCCAAAATTATTTTAGCAGAAGAATTAGGGGCAAAACCTAATTCCCACCCACATTAGGTGATCTAATTTATCAAGTATCTCATGATTTTTATGAAGTTGCATCTCCCCTTTTTGAGTATCCTATAGGCTGATAGGTGAAGGAGAGATCTGATTATTGTGGAAAGTTCTGTATCAGAAATAGTCTGTTCTTCTAGGCAAACCCATTTCCTAGTGTACCAGCAATTTTAAGATCATAAGATGTGATCAGAAATTCTTACTCTTAATGCCCAGTGATTTAAGTAAACCCTTCATTAAAAATGTAGGAGTTGGTGCATCTGAAGAATATTTTCACTTCTGTAATGTACATCCTGCCATTCCTCTGTGTGGATCTATTACTGTGTTCTGTCAGGTAATTCTTTCTTGCTAAATCTAACATGAATATTAAGTGCCAGCTTCCTCTACATCTGTAGTAAGAACATAGTGGGTTTTTTTTTCCTTCAGATACTATAGGATGACTTTTTGTCACACGTGGCATTTTATGTTGATTAGAGAGCCTGAAATTTTCCTGCCTCAAATAATCATCTGTGATTGTATAGGCATCCTCAAGTCTTCTCAGCCTAAACACTGCTGTAAACCACAGTGGAAAAACAGCTTTGAAGTATTCCCAGTAGCAATCTTGGAATTCCTTCAAGTATATTGAGATTTTGTTAGAAATTGAATTGCCAGTGTAATCCATCTTCCTTCTGAGAAAAGATTCAGATAAAGAGCTGGAGCCCAGCAGCATTAAGTATTAGAACATCCCTTTAAATCAATAAGCTACAAATCTGGCAGCACATTCATGCAATGCCCAGTGCTACACTAAAGTGGCTTTAGTGCTGAAACAGCATTACTAATAGCACATCCCCAACACGGATAAACAGTTGAGTGATGCAGTAACCCAAATTATACGAGGCCTCACCTAGTTAAATTTCACAAAAACATATATATTGTACTGACACAGATAAAAAAGCAAGGTTTTTTCTTTTTTTCTTTTT
>WEKW01027009.1:199140-209511 GCA_013389905.1 Sula dactylatra | reverse complement strand
ATGTATACATACGAGATGCAAGATAAAGACAGAGAGAAAAGATGGCACAGTGATGACAGAAGGGAAATAAATGTAATAGTAATGCATATTCTAAATAATTAATAAAAAATGAAATGGCTTCTAGGCAGACATTTTAGAGGTGCCAGTTTGCTAGCAGGGAAGCAGATCAGATCTAGCAAATATCCAAATACGTCGCAAGTTGCTTGAACACCTTCAGAGGTACCCCAGGCTGAGCAGCTCTGCCTGTGTCACATAATACTGGAGTATGGGCTAAATACAGAGAGGAAATGGTACTAAAACTTCCTCAATCCCCTCTCTGCTCAAACATCCAAGTGAATCAGTGCCTGAACTTATTCTTTAAAGTCAGTGGCTAAATATTTCTTTGCAATAAAATTTAAATGCTGCAGACTGGAGAACAAAATATTTGCAACTTCTTCCTACCTCTTTATTTTCAAGTGATGTGTTCACTTGCAGTTTTAGCAATCTGGTTTCAGTTTTGCTTCCTTTAGATTTCCAAAGCTGCTCTGACCTTCCTGAAGTCACCCTCATTGTCAGTTTATTTGCCTCTGACGTGCACTTGGACCAATCTTCTACTGCTTTGAACATGGGTGGTGGAGGCTAATATTAAGTGAAAATACCTTAGTTAACATCTTGTAAGACAGATTAAATAACACTATAACTTGATGTGTATTTTTATGCCCAATTTTTGAGCTTGATGGCCATAGGAAGAAGAATAGAGAGACATTTATACCATAAATAAATATATACAGACTGTATACTCCTAAGTATGCCAATAAAGAAAACTGCTGTATTAGACTAGAAAGACTGAGAAGGTTTATGTAGCTTCCAAACCAACTCAAACATCATGTTACTTCCTTGTTTAGCAAACGCTAAAGTATAATTGGGATGGTATAAATGTGTATCACGTACTGTTCAGGTTATTTACTTTAGTGTGTTTCTCAATGTCACTAAAATATTTTGCATTTCTATAGCACCAGTTAAGAAGAATACAAAAGACCTTTAAAAACTTTAATTAGTCTTCAGTGTCAGGAAGGTATTAATTCAATGCTGGAGATTGGGAAAGCAAGTAACAAAGTGGATATCCCAGTTCATGTCAAACCGGCAGCAAAAGTGCAAATGGAATGCATATGTGACATCTTTACACATCCTTCTTCGGCTCCAACTCCGTCATTATCCGAAGCCGGTTACTGGTTACTTCAAAGACATGGTGATTAAAGATATATGGAATTCTGGATTTAGAAACCCGACTCTCATTAATAAATTACTTTAATAAAATAAGAACTGGTATTTAGAATGTTTGTTATTTAGGAAGGATTAAGAGTACGATTGCGCCATAATGATGGAGGCTGGTATCCAATAGCACAGTAAGAAGAACGAAATCACAATAACAAAAACACCGTTCATGCCCGCAGTTTAAGACAGCATCAGTTGCAAAACATTTCCTATAGGAAACAGAACATAAGCAGCACAATTATGCTGTTTCCATCTCCCCCAGAACGTCACTACAAAGAGAAACTGGTCCATACAAATTGCTGCAGAAAGAAATACTATCTGCCCCTCCTACCAACACCAGAAACACAGTGATATATATTCTTTAAAAACATCATATTACCTGACAGGCTGGAATAACTACGAAGGGAACTCTACAAACCACTTTTTCTTTTTTTGCAGTGTTAAATATGGCACTCAAACACACATCTGCAAACTACTGCTGATACATTTATGTAGACAAGTATCAACTTTAATGGGATTTACTGCTGTTTTAAGAAATGTACAACACTCTACCTTATTTCCTTCTTGAGTCAAAGCTTGGACACTGTATAAATTAAGGCTACCATTTTCCATTACTGATGCAATATACCGTCCATTGGGGCTAATTGCTGCTGTACTAATTCCCTCTTCAGGACTCCCAATGTCAAAAAGAAGTTTGCACGTTTCTATATGGATAAATCTCATAATATTATCTTGACTTAACACTCCAAGGACCTATAAGTTAAAAGAATTCATCAATTAACATTGTCAATGTAAACCAAAAAGGAATACCCAGTTCAGCAATGACATTCCATTTAGCTAAAAGAACATTTAACACAGTAACTTTCCTTCTATATGGTATGGGCCCCTATCCCCAGTGTCCCCCAAAAGCCCTCAATGTATATCTGTTGAACCAACTAACCAAATACTCTGGTCTTAAGCTTTGTAAAAAACCTGACCTGATTGGAGCCCCCATCAAAACTGTCAGGGAGGAATTCCAGGTGACGGACAGCTCGTACTTTTGCAGGCATCTGGATTATTCGTATCAACTGCTTTGATTCTAAACACCATAAGTGAAGATGATTTGATTTTCCACCAGCCACAAAAATCCGGCCATCTCTGGATCACAGATGAGGCAAAGTTTACATCAGAATACTATAATTTAAGTTAGTATTAGCTAAAAAGAGAGAGATCGTACATTGCCTTCTATGCCCTCAAATCACTTTTGAATCTGTCATTATTTGTCATACTCTCCTGAAAGAACAAAATAGCTCCTAAATAATAACATTTGCTTTTGTAAAGGATAGTTTAAACCTTACCTTAGTGGTCATTAAAAATCAACTTTATTTCAACTGCTATGGGACTGTAATAAAAACTGTGATTGATCCTTGCTGAAAGTATGTCACAGCAGAGTTCAAAAGCTTTTCATAGCATATAGCTCAATATTTCCACAAAACATTACAAATAAGGAAAGAAAACCTGTTTTAAAGCTACAGTTTTTGTAGTCTGCCTTTAGAAAGTTTAAAATGGCAATTTACCTGGTAACAGCAAAGACCTTATAAAGTAATACAGAACCTTCTACAGGAGTTGGCAACCGGTATTTACAGTGAAGAGTATCAAATTCCCATGCAAAAACAGAATTATCTTTGAAACAGCTGAGGATGGTGTTACTCAATGGAAGAAAAAAAACCTGGAAGAATATGGAAAAGAAAACAAATGGAATATGTTGTCAAGGAAGTACCCTTTAAATTGAACCAAAGTGCATGGCAGAATAAAATACAGCACGAAACCATGACAGTAAGGTTATTACTAAAACTGCGTAACGCAGCTGCCATGCAAGGCTTAGATCCCACAGGCAGCGGGTCCCCTTCCCTGCTACAGCCTAGGCAGGCCTGCTCTTCCTCACACTGGTTCAGAACTTTTCATACCTTTTGTTAAGCCAGTTTAACTCACCGAAATGACACAAATCTTTACCTGTGTTATTTTTATGACTGTTAAACCATCTTGTGGAGATTTCTGATGACTGCCAGAGAGGATATAATATAAATGGTGGGAACATGAATGCAGGAGCAGGAGGGGATGGAAGAATGAGCCAGAACTCCTCATTCAGCAACTGCTTGTTGCATCACCTACAAACTGGCTTCAGCATTCAAATAGTACCAAGAGCCTGCAAATGCACTCTGTGAAGCACACACCTTTAGACTTAAAACTCCTCAGTTTTATGTACACCTATTAAAAGTAAAAAATATTGTAGAAAGTTTAGCAGTGTATTCTCCAACTATGAAATGCAGATTTTGCTGTGAGTATGAATGAAGATAAAACCAAAAGCTTGTAAATATATTTTTTCAATTAGTCTGAACATGTTTGTGTACTCTCCTTTGATAAGAAAAAAAGTGGATTATTTACATTTTTGGATGTTATCAGATACTTTCCTGCTTAATGACAAATTATTGGTTTAGATCAGAGGTTCTATTTCAGCAGCAGCACATGCAGCTTCAGCAAATTTCCCAGTACCCATAGTTTTGAAGGTTAGATTGAAAATGTCTTCCGGTAGCTGAACACTGAGGGACTACCTGAAGGACTCACTGGCTGAGATGTACAGTCAGTGCTATGAAGTTCAGAGTTTTGGTCTGAATGGTCTCTCGGGGCCTTGAAAATCTGTAAATCTGGATATGTGGGATGGGATTTGTCTTGCTGAATGTTAGTGACTGAAAGTTCGATGTTCAGGCCAAATTAATCACTTGACAGTGAGCAAAGTTACTTGTGGGGAAAAAGTCACCTCACCTACCAGAGTCATTTTTTCTTCAGACAGACTGAGCTGCCTGTCCTCCTTCAGGGACCCTGAGGAAGTCTAGACAATTAATTGAGAGCAGATTCCTATCATGCAGATGGATGAAGTTTACATTTTGGTAAACTGGAGTACTGAACAGTTCCTCATTTTCTGCTCTGCCCTAGAAAAATACCACAAGATGGTCACAAGCAGCTGTTGAATAAGCAGTGACGCTTTGAAAGCAGTCATTATAGATGTATTCTCTTAGCTCTTCTTTCTCATTTTTTTTTCACCCTCTATTCTTACCATGTGCAGCTCAGTCTGTCTTTTTAAATTAGCTTTGCCCCATACCGACTTAACAGAAGGTGTATGTTGGGAGTGCAACTGGGCTTAAGTAAAGAGGCACCAAAAAGTACACCGCAGAGGTTGGTGTGACACTGCTACAATGGCTCAGGCCAGCAAGCAAGAATCCAACTTTGGACAATGAATGTCAGGGCTGCCGTCTAATAATAAACCCGACCTTTAACAAAGCACTTATTTGTATGTCTTAAATTGTGGCATGGGAGTAAGTATCATTATCTCTATTCTAAAGACATAGGAAAATGAAATCTAGATAAATTGGACTAATTGCAGAATGTCCTATCAGAAATGGTAGAGCCAAACCAAAAGTGCAGGCTTTTGATTCCCAGTGATGTATTCATTCAACCACAATCACTATTGTTCGGATTTAAAGGTTGTTTCCATACAGTAACACCCTGATCCTACCAAATTCCAAGAGCTATTTATCAATAAGAAGCCCCTACACATAGCCTACTCAAAGAAAGATACTGAGCAGTAGAAAAATCTTGTCCAGTAAAGAAATGCAGCCATCTTTGGAAGGAAGATGTGATAATTACTTTAGCAACATGCGCTACAGAACAGTTTTAATAAAACAAACAAACAAACACAAATTTATGCATGATCTTCCACACTAATTGCTAGGTGACTATTTCAGGCTGACAAAATTTCTACCTGACCTAGAACACGATGAAGACACTCAAATGAATAGCCTTGTTCTCTGCAAAATCAGCATGGCTTTTTAGCGACCAGCCTGATGATAACTTTGGTTTGAAGTGGTGTTTGTTCACTGCAGGGCAGCACGTGTGCAAGCAACGCTCAGGCACTGCCTCAGTACTTTCTGTAGTATTTATGCCAAAGTTTGACATTTGGTGGCGCAGGCGGACCTGTTTAAAGCAGCGTAATACTAAGGAAGACCTATTTAAACGACTCCCTGACACATGCACGTCATCGTTCTCATTCCCTGCTGTTCCAGTAAAAGTGTCTGCGCAGCAAACCGAACCAAAGAAACCACTAGGCTGAAAAGCAGCAATTTCTTTTTGCTGAGCTACGTTTCAGCTTTGTTTGTTCCCACATTCAGCACTTAGCGTGCACAGAAAGAGCAGCAGCTTTGGAACAAGCAGATGAATGGGGTAGGTGGTGGCGACCGTTTGAAGTTACTAATATGACAAAAACCTGTTTTTTTTAACAACACCCTTAAATCCCAGTATCATTCAGGTTGGAATCAATCTCTGGAGGTCCTCTGAGCCCACACCCAGGTCAAAGCAGGGTCAATCAAGAAGATGGGTCCAACTTTGAGGTTAAATTGGGTTAGTCAAGGTCATATCCAACCAAGTTTTGGGTATCTCTAAATATGGAGGTTCCTTAAAAGTTCCCAGCAAACTATTCAGTCATGATTCCAGTGGTCTGGGTGACACGATACGATGACAGTTAAGGAGATATGCCCAAAGAACACAGAAAGGATTCAGCTATATTTTAAAAAGTTTATTTTCAAGTACTGTGATTTTAACATGCCGTGTTACTCCTACTGAGGTATGCCTGTTCACCCTTCAGCAATTGCTCTTTACTCACCTTCTGTATACCCACAGACTGACGAACATTCAGCTTTCTTTTTCTTTGAAAGGTGTCCAAGTCCCACAGTTGTGCTGTATCAGTGGACGTTGTGATGGCATACCTTCCTGAGCCATGGACAGAGATGGAAGACACCGAAGAATCATGTCCCCTCATCCAACTAACTAGCTCCTTGGTTTCTGCAGAAGTTGATGAAAAATATGAAAAGGATATGAAAGTCATTCAAAGGGAAACAACTATTACTTTACTCTTTATTGCCAACACTGTGCTCCTCTAAGTAACAGATTTCATAAATTATTCTCAGTTCTACACAGAAAGCCAACTTGCACAGACTTGTTTAACTTAGCCTAAGAATCAATCTTAAAAAGTCACGAACACTGTGATCACGTAAGTTCAGCATGCCTCACAGGCAGATTATCTGATGTGAACATCCACAGTAATCTCTAGAAGTTGAGACTGAATGTTCTGGTTAGAATTCTCCACTTGTTTTTACTTGTGGACAGTATGTATGGATGATTACGCAGCTATTTGCAGGTGCAAGGAAGAAAGGGTTAATGACAACAGGCTATGACTAGAGAAAGGCACAGTCAGAAAGCAACACCTCATTAATTCCTTTAGAGTCCAAAACATTTTTATGCTGTGTATTGCATACTAAGGAAATGGTTCCTCTGACTACATTGTCTCCCACTTGTGACTGCGTGACCACTAATATTCCCTCAGCAACCAAACTGTATTTGTGGCAATTACACTACTTAAGTTGGGTAGTTTGCCTGACAGCCTGTGGGGTGGTTCCAGCTGACCTACTGCTGTGGCATCAAAGATGGCAAATGGCTATAAAGCAGCTCATGAAGCCTAACCATCAAACTTTTTTGCTGTGCTTACAGACAACTGAGTGCTTAAAGCTATTGTCACATGGGAAGATGACATGGGATTACAGACTATGGCTCCTAAAGCAGGGGATGGAGCCCACCAACTAAATATTATCTAATACACCTCTAAGGATAGCTTACCCAATACTGAATTATGTGAATAACATTTATATTTTAAGACATTCTTTAGTATGACTTGGTATCTGGAAACAGCACCATATAAACATGCAGGACTCTGTGGAATAATTAAGAAGATTTCTCTAAGTGCATCCAAAATCTAAGTTTGGTCTTACTGTCGTTGAAAGGAGGGGAAACAGCAGAGGATTTCAGACCTTAACTATGACTCTGCCTCTATTTGGGGAAACAGTGTATTACATGAAAATCTTCACTAATAATATCAGACCCTCAAATAGCAGATGAGTGATTCCTATGGCTTTTTGAAAAAGATTTAAATCCAGATGATGAGAGACACTACAACTGCACTTTTTGATAGGTTAAGATTAAATTATGAAGAATGAGTTGTCAATGCCTTTTACCATTTAACTTCTAATCAAGACAGAGACACACAGTTGGCCTGTGAAGTTAATTTTAGATTCTGCTTTTGAATAAGAATACAGATCTACTTGCATACTCGAAAGTACCAACAGTTTTTTTAGTGTGTATTCAAATATTTTACTGTAATATATAATTTATATGTCAACATCACATGAATATATCAAATATATATCATATATTTTACTGTAAATATAGTTAACAACTGGTTAGTTGCAAACTAACATACTGTCAACTGATTATGCTGATTACATACAGCACCTCATTCTAAGCAAACATACAGAATTGCTTTAAAAAGGTAACATATATAATTGTGATCCTGTGTTAGACTTCAGTTAGACAGATGCCTGCGTGACTCATTGGGAACAATAAACTTTGACAAAGCAAAGGGTTCATTTACCCACAGGACTATAAACCTCCATGGGCCCAAACTGTGGGTTTGTTTTTTTTTGTTTCTGGAAGAATGGAGGGTATAAAATACATGATAAGATTTCCATAAAAAAAAACTTACAAAAAAATTGAGATTGAAACTAAAATTATATAGGTTTTTAGAACAATCCAGATAGTAAGCCTTTGTATTACTCCTTACCTGTATCAAAGCACTTAACAGAATAATCTGCCAAAGCCACCAGGAATTCTGTCTTTCTGCGAAGATTAAATGCCAAAGCAGTGCAAACCTGCATCGTTCGCTGAACAAGGTTGAACCTATTTAAAAATGCATGTTCTCATTGAGTTAGGAAACTTTGGTTCATAATGTCAAGTGAAATAACAACTTAATCAGTGACAATATATTTTACTGAGACAAAAAATAACTCAAAACAGAGCAAAGAAATATCTAATTATGATAAATATAAAAATACTAAAACTCAGTAGCATAAAATTGAAAAGAATGATTAATATATTTCTGCAAATGACAATACTAGGTCTAATTTATTGTAATTCATGGCTTATATTATTAATTGATTAGTACCATTCAAAGAATAACTCCTGTGGTAGTATTCAATTGCTTAAGTTCTATGAAACTGCTGTTTGTTCAATTTAGAGTTTCAGCTCTGAGAAAACCACTATCTATTTCCACAATCATGGAAAACTGTGGGTTAAAACCAGACCTGTGGCATGCTGTCCAGGCAAGTTCCATACCTCTGAATGTTACAGATGTCAAGACAATTAAAACGTCTTGACAGGAATACTCTTACCTGTTTCCATTCAAGTCAAAAACATATATATTCCCTTGATGGTCTCCAGTGAGTAGAGAATCTCCAGAACTGTCAAAAGCCACGTTCAGAAAACGTATTGTCTTTGAGTGGTATCCTTTGACACTATGCATTATGTTTACTATAACTCTGTGAAGAAAGCAAGCAAAACAACCATGCTTACAACTGTTTTATTATCACATATTTCTCCAAGACCTAGGATTAAAATGTTCCTAGGCTATGGTTTTGCAATTCTAATCAGTCATAATGTTCTATGAAAAATCTTCCATGAAAAATATGTGTATCTAATATAAAAAATTTACTAACAAAAGGAAGTCATTCACTATGTTGTAAGGTAGCTAGGAGACATGTAAAGCAGATGGGGGAAATCTACCATTCATGATCCTTTTACGTGGCTCCTAGTTACATGATTTTCAGTTATATTTTTAATGAATAACACCAACATATACGCTGATGTATCATCTACCAATGTATGTGAAAGCCCAACTCAGCACCCAGCAAGGAACCTGGCTCTTCATTACCACTGTAAAGAAACATGCTAGAAAACTGAGAAGCTATGAATTACCATAAGAAACCACTGGGATTAGGTTGGTGTGGTGGGAAAACCAATTTTAATACCACCTGTTTCCAGAGTCTTCAAAGCATGAAGCAAGTAATTTTCATCATTACTCATCTGAGATATCATGAACAAAAGTTGCTGCTTTTTCACATTCTATCCTTCTAGCATGCTGTTGGCATCAAATGGAACCAGATGCAGAACTGAAGCCCATGTGCAGAATAAGCCGTAAGAGGTAGGTTTTCCAGGAAGCAGGACATCAAGGTTTGGGAGATCTGCAACTCCTGGATTTTTTGGTTAACACTGGGCAAACCAATTATTTTCTATCATCACTTGGATGTAAACTCAGAGTCAAACTAAATATCTAAGACTGTACAGGATACTGGGAGGCTCCTTAAAGTCCGCAGGGCCCTTGCAGAAGACTGTGACCATGGCTATACAAGATGCTTATATCTATCTGAGACACCAGTTTCTAAAAGAGCAGAATACACCGCCCAGCACCTGCATGCAGCTGTTGGTGTACGTTATGAAGTGTGAGCAAATATCAGAAGAAGAACCGTGCAGCCATGGTACAGACTAGAGACAAAACTAATTGTACCTCATTCTGCTAAGCCCATTCTTTTCTGCGATAAAAGGGAAGGGCAACACAAATGAAACTGGAAAGGTGTTAAGCTAATTTAAATTATAATTAAAATTTAGTGATTTTAGGGTCTTTAATGTCACAAAAAACCACCACCCTCTGCCTTTCAGGTGTTCCTTTGCCACTAAACTAACCTAGGAGAATAACGCTAGGAGTTCACAGAGCTGCATCCAGATTCCCCATGGCAAACAGCACACAGGTACTCCACAGCAGCACTCAGAATGCTGCTCTTCAGCTTGGGCCACGCGGTATTTTCCTAGCATTTCACATTTTAATTAAACTCTTGTGGGAATTCACCTATGGTATTGTGCTCAACACAATTAAAACAAAAAAAGCTAAACGAGGAGAGTTGCCCAGGCCCTTGCCCTGCCAAGCTGTGAGCACCTCTGAGCGCGGAGGGTTCGCAGCCTCCTCAGGGACCTGCTCCACCTTCAACGGGAACGGTTTGCTCCGTTATCTGAGCGGGCATCGCCGGGCCGTACCTCAAGCCTGCAGAGGCTCAGGTGGGCTCAGTTCAGGTGGGCTCCGGCCGGCCCTGCCCCCTCCGCCCCCTCCCCCGGGCGCCGCAGGCGGGGCGATGCCCTCGGGCT
>WEKW01027009.1:172122-196972 GCA_013389905.1 Sula dactylatra | reverse complement strand
CTGACCGGGCGGGGGGCTGGCCCCCTCCCCCGGCCTCCGCCGCCGCCCTGGGAGGGAGCCGCGCACCGAGGCAGCCCTTGGGAGCGACCCAGATCACCTCCAGCGCAAAGCCGGGCCTGCCTTCCTGCTTAACCTATACAAGGCCTACGAGCTGGGCCCCGGGTTTGGCTAGGTCTGTGCCTCGGCAGGCCCCGCGCTCCCCAGCAAGGTGACACAGGCCGCGGTGCCCGGCCCTGCCAGGGCCCCGGCGTGAGCCGGGCAAGGCTGTGGCCCTCGGCAGGCCCTGCAGCTTGTCTGGCGTCTCATTCTGGTGCCGCTTTTTTCTGAAGTTTTTCTGGGGGGTTGTTCTGGCTGGCACCGGTTGTTGTGCCGAGGCACTCTACGCTCACAAAGCCTGTGGCTGTGACTTCAGGTGACTTGTGCAGCCTCCGTTGTGCGACGGTGTGGGTGTGACTTTGGGAATGGGGTTATAGGCAGGTGCACAACTGTCCTAAACCAGAGGTGGCTCTGGAGATGTGAAGGCAGAGCTGAAGTTCATCTTTTGCACCGTCTTAGCTTTTCTTGTTTGGAATTTTAAAAAAGCTTGTGTTTGGGATTGTCAGCTTCTGTGCCTGGGTATGGCTGATGTAAACTAACAACTGAAGTCCTGAGGTTTCAGACGTCCAGTGTTTCTGGATGTGTAAGGAATATCGGAAGCAGTCACAAACTGGACATAGTCTTTTTCCTTGCATTGAGAGGTTACAGGTTCAGGGTTTTGGCACATAGGTGTGTAAGGGCAGAGCGCCCACTGGATGAACTGAAAATGAAAGTGAAGGAAGACAAAAGATCCCAACCTTTAAATTTCTATTATATGTGCTCATTACATCTTCAATAAGAAAGACTGAGTGGATAAAAAGATAGCTCCATCTGTAGCTTGTTTCATGTATTGTCTTGAAAATTTAGTAGCTTAAATGACTGTTTTTTCCCCTAGTTCTGTTATTCCTTCTGGAACTGTGATGTTCAGGATCTCAGTAGTCTATTTGGAAGTGTTGCTGGTTAAAGAGCTGTTCATAAATGGCCAGACATTTTCCGTCCTTGCTACAAGATGCCATACAGTTGGCTGTACCCAATATTGACAGCTGGGAGACTCTAAAGCAGGTGCAAAGTGCCCAGAGCAGCGCATGCTGTCCTGAGTGGTATGCTAAAGGCCTTGGTTTGAACTCCTTGGCCTCTGTTCAATAGGTAAGAATGGATTCTGTATGGATGCTTTTAGAACAGGGCAGCATTCTTGCAAGCATATCCCTTTTCCACTGCAATAAAGACTCAGTACTGTGAAGGTGTGACGGAAGTGATCTAGGAAGTTGTGTGTGATTTCTGTTGTATCTTAATAGCTTTTCTTAGCAGTTGTTAAAAAAAAAACCCACAGAAAAACCCAAAAAAACCAAAGCAACAACAAACAAAAAGAAACCCAAAAAACAAACCACAACTGTAAAAGCTGCTGAAGCAACAGTAATTGATACTTGGGCTATATTTAATATCTTCCTTGTCTTCCAAGTAATTGATAGTGAATGAAAACAAAAAAACCAATGCATATGAGTTCATTCTACAGTATATAAACATATCTTTCTCTTTTGATCTGGACAGATCTGGCGGCCCATAACTGCAACATTCTTCTTCCCAGTGGGACCTGGAACAGGATTTCTCTACTTGGTGAATTTGTATTTCTTGTATCAATATTCATCACGATTAGAAACAGGTACGTTATCCGTTAAATTGTAGGCACGTGGTGAACTCTGCCCGGAGTTGATAGAGACTAAGCATTATCAGATAGAGCTTCTTTTGGGAATGCTTGTGGTGATAGGGTTGTGGCTGATTCAGACAGAATCATGAGAAAGATGGCTCAACTCTGTGCCCACTTGCGTTGGTCAACGGAAAACTGCTCTGAAAACTGATTTTCTGTGGCTGGCTCCTTCCCTTTGGCAGGGAGCCTTTTCATTTAGGATCTGAACTTGATACTTCTTTCAGTAGGAGGGCCTGGTGCTTTTAGTTGTTGGATTTCAGGAAATGAGGGGGAGAGGCTTTTAAAAGATTACGTTACCTCTGTTTTCTTTTGTCTGATGTCCTTTTACACGGAAGGATGATAGAACATATGTAATAATGGGTGTATCTGTCTTGAGAAAATAACAATGTCTGGTTTTCCTTTTTTTCAAAGGCAATGATGCTTACCTGTGTTATTCTATCAGTTATGTTGAATTGAGTGGTAGCTTGTACAAATGAAGTGTATCCCTCTGTCAAATAGAAATGGGAAAGAGTTAAGGAACCGGTTGGATTTTCAGTTGGGGGAAAATTTAAGTGTGGAAGAAAGAGCAAATAATGGATCACTTCTTTCAAAAAACAGATTGTTGTTACAAGGTAGCTTCAAAACCGGTTTCATTTTGCATTGCGCAGCTCATTAAAACCAAACAAAAATTGTTTCAATTTAAGTAAATAAACTTAAGTATTTGCGAAGCTAAGCTCCTCCTGAAAGCCTTTTTGAGCAAGATTTTCTGTGTAGTTTTAATGGTGTCTTAGAACTGATAGTGTAATTGGAGATACATTGCAAGGTGATGTTTGGGAAGTCCCATGGTAGAGAAGAGATCCCCAGTAAACCTGTCATTCAGAAGGTATTGTGGAATCCCATTTAAGTCTTAAGAAGAGTAGCAAAGAAAGGGAGGAGTGGTGTCAGATTGTATTTGGTTGTTTTCTTAGTGGAAGTAAGTAGTAGTTTAATAGCTAGGAATGGTTCCTCCTTCTCTTTGAGCCTTTCTGCAGTAGACTAGGAACATGTGAGAGTACTGGCAGTTACAACATTTTACTGTGCGAAGCTATGTGTAGTAAGAGTTCCTGATTAATATATGCAAATTTTAAGACATCACTGCTGGTACATATGTTTACAGAAATGCTCTAGTTGTCTGTACAGCACATCTGGATTTTGAAACTGGGAAGTCAGCTGTGTTGTTGTTTGAATCAATGCATTTCTTTTCTATTAGAGTAACTTCTGAGTACAAATGAAGTTCTTGGTTAGGTCAGTCCTTCCTCTCTATGAAAAAGGTTTGAATCCTTCTAGAAGTGGGAAGTGTATAAGTTGCTGATAATAAGTTTACAAGTGGAAATCAGCGTAGGTCTATGCTTCCTTTTGTCTGTGAAACTGAAGAAGTGAGACTTCTGTTTTCAGGGTTGTATGTGGTTTTTGAGCATACGCTGGTGTTGCATGCTAGCTTCAAATTTAGCTGTCGAAAATATCCATATGGTTTTGTACCATGCTTGTGTTTTCCTAACAAGCTGACCTCCAGCTTCCTGAGGAAAAGGAGATTGGTGTGTTTTGGTTTTGTTTCTGTTGGAGAAGAACATAACAGATATCAACAGAGAAAGCAGAATATGCAGAGTTCACTCCCCAGCAGTACGAATGATGAGGTTATGAGTCTGCAGCTCTTCCCTGATGACTGGATTATAGCTGGGGCCCCACTGAAGGACCCACCGGGCTAGGGCTCACCTTGACCCTATGCTGAGCTTTTTTGGCAGTCTGTAGCTCAGTTTTCTCAGATATTTGTTGGAAAGTCAACTTAAATAGTTTGTCTAATATTCTTTTTAGTAATCTCCTAGATAATGAGAAGTGAAAAACTTCAAGGGAGTAATATTTGCTTTGATTTCTTCCTATTCTGGAGGAATTCCTGTGCTGGAGTTTCTACAGGGTTAGTCAGTTTCCTCTCTGTATTTGTTTCTATTTGTTATATGGCAACAGTAAGGAGAAAACTCCAGTTTATGTAGTTGTGCAGCTTTAAAACTTTCAAAAAGATTTTTTTCAAAGGTTGTTTTTTTTTTTCTGTGATGTAACTTGCATGGCTGAACTTAAATAATAAATTTAAAATTACTAAAATATAAATTTTGTTTTACATAGACTGAGTTACTCTAAAAAGTTATTGCTTAAAAATAGATTTTCTTTCTTCAAATTTTTGGGGATGTGTAAAATAGTTATAGGAAGCCAAATTGGGCTAATACTAAGCAGCAGTCTTCCTTCTCAGCATTTTGATGTTTAATTATTAGCTGTAGTTCAGCTTGTTCGTGGTGCATTGTGTTTGTCATTGTGTGGTTTGGGTCTGTTTCAGCAGTATTCTCAGGCTTTCCTTGCCTGCATGGAGCTGTATGAAAGTTGATAGGAGTCTTGCTCAAATACCGAGGTTCATGCCAGCCTTTGACCACAGTTTGCAAAATGTACCCTCCTTGTCATGTATATTAATTTTTCTGGAGTGTAAAAGCTATCGTATCTCTTGAGTCTGACTAGATGATGCAAAGAGGATGCAATTTGCCTAAGTAAGGACTAATTTTCACATGACTCGATCGTTAAACTTGATGTCCCTGCTTTTGCTGTGCAAGTATATTTCCTTATTGTGTGCTTCTGACTGGCAGCTTCTTGTGAAGGATGGGGTCCAGCTCCATTTTGAAGTCTCATGAAGTTAAAATCACTTATCTCCAGAGTTAAAATGTGTTCTGTGAGTAGAGCTGCTGTGTGTGCACTTAATGCAGTAGGCTGAATGTCTTATTTTTTGGTCCTGTGGGTGGTTCTATTATAAGGCCTTTTAAGATTTAAAAAAAAAAAAAATTAAAATCATAAACCACAGACTGCATGTAGGGCAACTGTTATTAACTGAACTTTTCTTAGACTCCTAAAAGTAAAAAAAAAAAAAGTCTTAATTTCTTATCAGTATTTCAGTACCTTTCCTAACAATTCTTTTTATTTACAGGGGCTTTTGATGGAAGGCCAGCAGATTACATGTTCATGCTTCTGTTTAATTGGATCTGCATTGTTGTATCCTTCTGCTCATCATCACATGTTTAGAATATTTTGGTTCTTCTATTTCTGCCTAAAATATGTTCAAAGACCAAGTTTTAGCAATGTGCTGGTCAGGAATCTCATGAAGTTCAGCAAAGGGAAGAGCAGAGTCCTGCCCCTGGGGAGGAGCAGCCTCAGGCACCAGGACAGGCTGAGGAATGAGTCTGCAAAGCATCTTGTAGATGCAAAAGCCCTGGGAGTTTTGCTGGACACCAAATTGACCGTGAGCCAGCAATGTGCCTTTGTGGCAAAGGTGGCCCCCAGCCTCCTGGGCTGCGTTAGGCAGAGCTAGGCAGAGCGTTGCCAGCAGGTTGAGGGAGGTGATTACTCCTCTCTGCTCAGCCCTTGTGAGACATGTGGGGGGCTGCATCCAGCTCCAGGTTCCCAAGTACGAGAGAGACACGGACATATTGAAGAGAGTCCAGTGAAAGGTCATGAAGGTGATTAAAGGGTTGGAGCATCTGTCACAGGAGGAGAGGCTGAGAGAGCTGGGATTGTGCAGCCTGGAGAGCAGGAGGCTCA
Source organism: Sula dactylatra (assembly GCA_013389905.1). NCBI lineage: Eukaryota > Metazoa > Chordata > Aves > Suliformes > Sulidae > Sula > Sula dactylatra. The sequence goes on along the minus strand of WEKW01027009.1, from coordinate 191,601 downwards.
GGGGTGTCTTATCCGTGTGGATAGATACCTGATGGGGGAGGGAGTAAAGGAAATGGAGCCAGACTCTTCTCAATGGTCCTCAGTGGTGGGATAAGAGAGAACAGGCACAAAATGAAGCCAGAAAATTCCATGTAAATGTAAGAAAGACCCTTTTTACTGTAAGGGCAGTCAAACACTGTATAACACTGGCACGGGTTGCCAAGAGAGGTTGTGGAACCTCCATCCTTGGAGATGCTCCCATTCTGTCTGTGCTGTGGCTACCTCCTTGTAGCAATTTGCAGTGGCCCAGCATGTGGAAAAAAGGGAGCGGTGACATCATTGTGCACCGCATACAGCCAGGAAAACTAGTGTGTAGAAATGCTGTCACCTTTATTGATGGATTAACTATCTCTAGCTGCATTAGACTGTATGGAGGGATTTGCTATTCCTGCTAGTCCTGTAGAGCCACAACAGTAACTAGGAAAACAATGTTGGTTTAGTTATGGTATCAGCTTCGTTGTGGTTGCAGGCTGTTGGCTGTGAGCTATTAGATGAATCTGATTGTGACTTGACTTTCAAACTGGTCATTTAGAAGCTTCCAGTTGCTTGTTCCTTATATGATGTAAGGAGCAACCTGGATGCATGATCTGGGAAAATGCTTGGTGCCATTTTATACACATTCATGAACTGTTAAAAGCATTCTGATCATAGCAAAATTCTTAAGCAATTGTTTCTACTCGGCAGTTACTACAGCAAGTAGATCCTTTGGGTTCCAAGGTAGGAGAGTAGTATTAAAAGCCTGTATTGGTGCAATTCAAGAGATTATTTTCTGTAACTCAGTGGCAATATATTGACGTTTTTTTATGATCTGGTATTTCTTTAGTTAGAAATCCAATATTTTAGTCCGCAAAAAACTAATGAAAGAATCCAGCTGTTAAACCTGTAACATGTTTTTATGCGAGGACTGACTGAGTTTGTAGTTAGGCAGTTTCATCATGGAGGGAAGGCCAGTACATCCATCAGCCCTCAGGGTAATGACTTGAGGGGTAGCTTGAAAGACTACTGAAAAGCATTATTGAAACTAAGCGTGTAAGTCTCCAGATCATTGGAGGTTTTTCATTTTTTCCAGTGATTAACTTGACACAGGAACGCTGTTTTAATTTTAAACATTAAAGGCCTTCGCATGTGTATTCAGTGTGTGTGCAGCTTCATTTTGTCATTCTAGTCTATCAGGTTTTGCTGCGTTTTCTTTAATGGTGCAATGACAGATAACTGGCTTGGCAATGGACATGCAGGTAAGTGCAGTGCAGTTTCTTAAATAATAATCTTATGGTATTTTCTGACTACTTAATGACTTTATAGAGAGCATTATTGGCATAACTGCAGAACGTAGTTAAGCTAGGCTGGTTTACTTTATAGCAGAATGGACTGCTGTGTGTGTATTGTTAGTTTTTTAGTTTGGGTTAGCCTCAGCTAACGTCACAAACCTGTATCTGATTCTGCCACTCCTAACCTGTTTGGGGAGTCAAGGAGTGAAAACTGGCTCTTTGTGCAGTCAGGAACTGTTCAGCCTTTTACTAAAATGGACACAACATGTCACCTATGCACTGTTTCCTCTAATGACTGTGGATTTGCATTCTTACTACTTCTTAATCTAAAAATGATTCTTGGGTTCATTAGTCTTAAATTCAGTGTGCCTTTTACTTGCCAACAGAAGATCTTTTTGTGAAAAATGCAGCTGCAGATTCAGATCAGAACTGTGAAGTTCAAAATCCTCACAAGAATGATTAGATTGTGCTCTAAAGAACCAGTTTGAATGAGGTAGTTCTTACTCCCCCACATATTAAGTAGAGACATGAGGGAGTGTTTCTTGAATACAAGAGAGTATCATATAACTGCATGTCTTCGGCCTGCTGTTATCTTATTCTATCCCTGTCACCCAAACCCTGCACCAATATCTCTAATACTCTGCACAATATTATCTTAGCATTTATTAGATCACTTACCAGACTCCCCTGGTAGACAAAAGTAGCAATTGTGCATCTGCAGTCAGGACTGAGTTCTGTTAAGGGCTGTCCGTAACTTCACACTTAAACTTTTTTTGCTGTGGGGAAGATACCACAAAATTCTTCAAAAGCATCCTGAAGACACCCATACATTACATGAATTTTAGACTGATTGTGCTGATTTTTATCTTTTTTAAAAAGGCACTTAAAATGGCTTTATATCTGCATACAAAGTATTGCTTAAAAGAGAATCGTCTGTTTGATGTAAAAATATGGTTTTCTTAGAAATAAGGGTTTTTTTGCTTGTGTTGAGTGGCTTGCTTGAAAGTTAAAAGATAAAGTAGGATGGCTGGGCTTCTATTCCAATGTCAAATACTTTCAGAAATTAGATATAAGTTTGTTTTTCCAGTAAAAAAAAATGGTTTTAATAAAAACACCCTAAGGTACTTGTGTGACAAGTCAGAGCGCTGGTGCGCCGTAGGACTGGGAGAAGGCTGGGCCGATGCTGGTGTGCCAGCTTTAACGTGGAACCTGTTAAATAGCAATACCCCCAAAGGGATGAGTTTTAACCTCTCTTCCAAACACACAAGCTGGTTTGTAGTGTTAAACCAGCTGATGGAAATGTTGCTGGTATGGTCTGTCTTCAGTTTAGAAATCAGCACATGGCTAAAATAGTGCTTTATATTTGGTTCACTAGAAACAGTCCAATCGGCTAATATACAGTCACAGTAAAGGAGGTATTTGAAAACAGTCTCATCTCCCGGCATGGAGCACAGGTTAAGTCCAGGTTCTACCAAGATGGCTTTGCCAAGGCTGGCTGCAGTACTCCGAAATGGTGATTTACTGGTGCACCTTCCCTCTGTGGTGCTCTGAGGGGAATGTAGCTGGCAATTCGATGGAGTAACACTTCAGCTGGTGTATTGGCTTAGCGCCAGATGAGTGTGTTTGGGTTAGTGCCCTGGGTTGTGAATGGAAATGATTGTGGCACAGATGTGTTGCTGACTCTGTTGTAGGTGTGCTACCCAGCAGCTGGGAGCAGAGTTCACCGCAGCTGCTCTTTCACTTGGTGCAAGTTGGAGCCCTTTGCTTTGGCATGGTTTAGCAAAAGAGAATGACTAAATCAATTCTCTTGCTTAGTTTTCTCAATAGCTTTTGGACAGATCCGTGATACATGATGGCAAGGATTCTGGGGCAATCTTTAAAGATTTTGCTGATGCTTACAAGCCATTTTTGAAGCTTATAGCTTATAGCTCCTGCTGCCTGTTTTTAAGTTTTTTGGGCTTCTGTGAAAGTGAGGGTAATGTTTTGCCCTTTTTTTTTTTTTTAAACATTGCAGTTGCTGATGATTCCACTCATCATGTCAGTACTTTATGTGTGGGCCCAGCTGAACAGAGACATGATTGTATCGTTTTGGTTTGGAACAAGATTTAAGGTATGTCAGACAGGATATTGGAAAGGTTTCTGCCCCAAAGATGCACATGAAGGTGGTGAGGGGCAAAGATAAGTATTTTCTCTTATTAATGATGTCACATAGCTATATACGCATTGAGATGCAGCAAAGACAAATTTCTTCATGGTCTTCCACACAGTGTCACTCAGTGTGGCTTTACTGAAAAGATGTCCTCACAACTGAAATTCATTGGTCTGAAATAAGGAAAAAAATTCCTGATAAACGTTAACCTGCATAACAGCTGAATGTGGGGACGTTGTAGTGACAAGAAGTTGATATTTTAAATTGTCCTTTCTTGTGCAACCTTGTCTATTTCTGCCAGGTCTTGTTGTTAAGACTCTTTTGATCATTGTTTCCAGACCTTTTCAAAATCAGAAATATTAGGACTTAGTTTCAGATGTAAGCTTGCTGTGGAGCATAGGGTGCAAAAGATGCATCTTCTTAAAATGTTTGAGTATGATTTGTCTAAAAATGTTAGTGGTTGCCCAGTTTGGAGTATCCTACCTTGTTAGGTAGAAGAATCTGCTTAAGTTAATATATCAGGATTTGTGTAATGCCTAAAACATTGAGATTATAATCATGCTTATTAGTGCAGTGGGAAGTTGAGCAGATTTATGTCCTTAACTTGTACTTACAACTTCTTTGTCTCCATTACGTTCTTTTTCAGGCCTGTTATCTTCCATGGGTTATTCTGGGATTCAACTACATCATTGGTGGATCGTATGTATTTACTTATATGGCTAATTTGAAGATATAAAAGCTTATACAGCTATTGAACTTACTGCTGAATTTAGAAACAATATTAAAATAAGATGCTTAAACCTGTCTAATGTGGCTGATAATGCTCAGTGTCACATGCTGGTCTTTTAAGAAAAGCAAAGAGATGTGCATGTAAGAACTAGAGAATGTAGGTGAGCGGACGGTAATAAGAATTGGGTTTATTTTCTAGTAAATCTATGCATTAGATCTTTTCCTTACTAAAAGAGTAATGCACAGTAAAGAAAGATGTCATCCCATATGACAAACAGTCATTACTGGTTTTAGAAACAAATTTAGCTTGACTGTGATAGTGCTGTTACTTCTTTCCCTCACAATCTCACCCAGTGTGATGGTTTTTTTGGCTTGCGAAACAAGGGAAAACGGCAATAACAAGCCCACAGAGTGCCATATTAGCACTTGCTAAATTTGTTGGTCTTTCTTGGGTTTCTTTGACTGAACTCTGTAATGCAGAAATTCCCTCTGTGCATGGTCTTTCCCATTGGTCCCCTGCAGTGGTTGGGGCCTCTTGGTGCCGCTATAACACAATTAGTGACAATAACAAGTTATGTGGTTGATTTATAAAAGGAGGAGATAGTACAGCAAAACCAAATTCCCTTTTCTGGCTGTGCCTCCTACTGACTCATCTGCCACTTGAGAAAACTGCTTGCTGTTAGATACCTGCTGTTTCTATGCATGACGGAATATACTCAAGGGCCTACATTCAGCAATGTTTTTGCAAAATTGGGAACAAAACAATTCAGTCCAGCAGGAGACAGGTTGTCCAGTGAAAACAGCAGTAACTTCTCAAGCGCTGCAGACTATTATTTTAGACACTAATAGCTGTACGGTCTAATTCCCTGATGTAAACAAGTATTTAATTGTGTTTTCAGTGTATAGAAGGCTTGGAAGGGAGGGTGGAACAGCCTGTTGATGTGTTGGCACTGAAGGTTGGCCCTTCTAAAGTAGTGGCAGCAAAATGCTGGGTGGGGGGGCGGATTTTCTGTGGCTCATGGCCCCAGCAATGCCCATGGCAGGTGAACGGTAGTTACTGGCAGAAGATGGTCACACATTTATTTTCAGTGAAGACAGCATGTGAAACAATTATTTTTCTTTTGTCTTGCAGAGTCATCAATGAGCTGATAGGAAATCTGGTTGGACACCTGTATTTCTTCTTGATGTTTAAATATCCAATGGATTTGGGAGGAAGGAATTTTCTGTCCACACCTCAGTTCCTGTAAGCTGGCTTTATTCTTTAGCTCACTGTTTGGTCCAATTTTCTGTATTGTTCATCAGACATATTTGCTGGGATTTTAAGGTGTAAAATACTTTGCTAAATCAACCTGCTTCAGACTATCATATTGCCTGTGCTGCTGAGTCATCAAAAATGTTGTTTTTTTTTAAATAGCCCATGTGAGAATTCTTTGTTACTCCTATGGATGACTTGTGTCCTTTACCCACTCTTGAGAGTAAAAGTCATAGTCCTGCTAGTGAATTGAGCTGTAGTGAAGAGAACTACCTAACAGTTATCAGATGGTATGAAAAAAATTTTCTCCTGTAAATGATCTTTTATCTGTATTTCCATGTATCATTACGGTAGCTACCAGTTCAGCAACTTGTAACAACAATAGTAGTCAGCTGCAGACTTCTTCAGGATGATAATATTCTGCTTTGCCAGTCACCTTGACCGAGATGGCAGGTCTTGGTTTCTGAAGTGCTTTTTCTTGCTATCTGTTCCTTGTTTTGGCATTGAAATACTACGATCAGAAGCCAAAGTTTGTAGCTTCAGTTGCGCTTGTCCTTTTTCCTTTTGGGTTGTAAATATTCTTTCTCTGCCAAAATTTAGTTAGCAACTCAGTTAACCCTTTTAATAGCATAAACTGTTAATTATAAGATGCAAAGCTGAATTATAGCTATACTTCCTGTACAAGCTTTAATAAGTAGGGAAGCTTTATATTCTGCTTTTGTGTTTGCAAGCCCTTCTGGTAAACCTAATTTTCCATAAAGATTAGAAGACAAAATGTTGTTTTAAAATGTCTTTCAAGGTAATAAGAGCTCTGAAACTGCCATCAGTCTTGTCGGTTATGTGTAATTCTCTTGATTCCTCATATGTGTATTTCATTTTTCTCTATATTTGAGAAGCAGGCACAGAAGTACTGCAAACATCTCTAAAGAGGGATAAACTCTGCCTTTGCACTGTAATGTTTTGTTAGAAAAAAGATGCTGTGATGAATTACAGATATCTTTAATACAATAATGAAGAACTTTTTCCGGATCATTGTTTTTGTAGAAAGGAATCTGGGTGTTATGTCTGGGCCTCAGATTTTCATAGTCAAATTTAGCAAGGGGTTTGCAGGAGCTTGGTGTAACTATTGTAGAGCTGAAATGACTCTGCATCGATGGCATCCCTTGCAAAATACAGAAGCTGTATTTTAGATCACTGTGTCTATTTAGATGGTAGCCTAAGTTGGATGATAAGATTTTATGGCTCTGATTTGCTTGACCTTTGATTTCAGACAAGCTAGTTTCTTGAGCCTGTTTTCCTTAGTCTCTTTGGATCTCAGTTCCTCAGGAAAGTTTACTTAGAGAGCAGTGTGATGGTTGGATGCTGTGATAACAGGAGCTTTTTAACTGTTGGAGAGAGATTCTCAGAAGTGATTTGGATTTTTTTATTTCCCCTGAAAGAAAAGGGAGAGAAGTTAGGGGAATTAAGTTTGTATCACAGCATTTATTCTCAACAATGAGACTCCCTTATCACGTGGGGTTTTTTCCACTCTTTGGATTGTTGTGTCTAACCATATTGCAGATGTGGAAGTCCCCAAGAATTCCCATTTCTCAATGTGCTGAGGGCTTAGATTTGGAAAGAATTACATGAAGTACTGCTGCGAAAAGCCAGTTCTATTTGCAAAGTCTAGCAGCTAAAAGGAAGTGCATGGAAAAGTAGTCTGGCGTTTACTCCCAAGGTACAGCTGTTTCTCAAACTCTCTCCTTCTCTCCTGGCTTGTCCTAGGTACCGCTGGCTGCCAAATAGGAGAGGAGGAGTGTCGGGGTTTGGTGTCCCACCTGCTAGCATGAGAAGAGCTGCAGAAGATCAGCAGGGTGGTGGAAGACACAACTGGGGCCAAGGTTTCCGACTAGGTGACCAGTGAAGAACTCCTGTCCTTGGAAAACAGCAACTCTGGTTTTAATTGGACATAGGACTGACCCTTCCTGGTGCAGAGCATGCTTAAGAACTGACCTCTCTGTAGTACTGTTGGATTTAACTGATTAGAAAGAATGTTTCTGGTTCAAGAGAAAATTAAAAACTCCAGAAGGGAAAAATGTAGATCTTGCTCCAGGTTAGCCAGTAGTGTCCAATTTGTTTCTGCCATTAAAAAAAGCCTTCTTTATACAGTATTGTCTGTCACAATAGGCATCCATTATGCCATCTTGTTCCATGATGTGATGGAACAAGGTGATGGTGTTCTGCCTGGTACGTTAAAAGCTTTGTGGACAGTGGTAAAGTAAGAATCCAGTATGAGGGCAGATGGATCAAACTAACCCCAAAGTTTAGGAAGTTGACTTTTTCCATAGCTGTGCTTAAGTCCCATGGTCTTTGGAAACACTATTTAAGTGATATCTCTCTGCTGCATTCATAAAGCAAAGTGCAAACGTTTCACTTTCATTATTAAGCTGTATTTTGAGGGGAGTCTTTTTCTTGCCATGCAGCATTTGCCCTACCTGCTACAGCATGGGATGGGCAAGACTAAGGATAAAAGGGCTTTCATTTGAAATGGCAATAACAGATATTCACAGAATTGGAATCTCTGAACTCTTCATGGCATGTTACAAGGCTTGCTCTGTTTAAACTGAAGTTGTCTGGCTTGTTTTTTTTTTTTTCCCCTGAGATCTGTGAATCCTTGGCTTCAAGGCTTCTATTTTGATTGCAGAATTGGGTAGCACAAATACTACTTAAGCTAGAAAATGTAACATATCGTTGTGGTTAATGTAAAGGGTACTGACTGCAGCATTATGTTTAACTGAATCTGCAACTTTCTCTTAAAAGCTTTAAGACATCAAAGAATCAAAGCTGGAAATAAACTTTTCCAGGGTCAAGATACAATAGAACAGATTGCTTTACTACAGGACTCTTTTCATTGTCAAATAAGAAATTATGTACAATGTTTATTAGTATCTGTACTTTTTTGGTAAAACTTTTTGACATGGAGAAGGGAATGATTCTGTATGGTAGTTTGCCCACGGGAACCTGGTATGAGGAAGAGCGCAGGCCTAAGGCCCGGGAAGCTGTAATGCTAGCTTATCACTGACTCACTGCATGGACTTGAGCAAACTTCTTGCTTATCTCAGTTTTCCCAGATGTAAGGAGGACTCATGCATGTCTCATAGCAGTCTTAAAAGGTAGCTGTCCCCAGCTCCCCTAGGTGGGAGCTGCTAGTGAGCAAGGTAAGGCTTAGGTTCACATAAATGGCAACACTTAAGCTAGGAATGCAATTACTCTAAGCTTAACCAAGACTTCTAAGGTGGAATATAGTTGCTCCCTTTTTCATTTTATAGTTGGTGGAAGAGCAGCACTGTCACTAGGATGAGATTCAAGAGTGAATTTCCCTTTAGCATTTGTCTGTCTCTTTACTGGGTAGGTAGGGCACCAAAGGCTGTTCTGCCCCAGCTTAGGTATCTCAGGTATCTGTAAGTAGGTGAAGTGAATCTGGGCCAAAACATTTTTATTACTATGTTTCTTCACTAAACCTGGGTTCTGAAGGTTTAAAAACTTGTAAATACTACATGATGTGAAACTGAGTGGAAAATAAGCAGTTGGACTGGAAGTTTTCAGCTGGCTTGCTTGAAAAAAATGCATGCCCCATTTCTTCAGTGCAACTCAATTTTGTTAATCCAGCTTGTGGAAACATGTAGAAAACTGGTAATGATCATATCATGGGCTTAGATTTTACAGGAACTTGGAGTTCAGAAGTCACCTGCCATTTTTGTATATTCAGGTAAGTTTTAAAGATGCTCTTTGTCTTTGTATAAAGTGGTAGGTAGAAAAGAGGACTGCAGTGTTGCAACTACTAGCCTATCATTGACCATCAGCTGTTATTTGATGCTAACTTGAAAAGTCTGAGAACCACCGTTTTTGTGGGAGTCATGATGCAGCTGGTCTTTTTCATCATAGTAATATCACTGTCTCCAAAACATTTGTCTTCGTTTTGAGTCAGGACTTAACTGTTACGTAAAGATGCAATAGTTCGTGACTCAGCTATAACCCTGGCACACTGAAATTGCAGAACAACTTTGTACAGAAGGCCAGAAGGATGGCAAAAGTCATTGTCCTGGCCCAGTGCACTGTGCTGGGTCTTGCTTTCTAGTGCATCCTCCTATAAATTAAGAGGAAAAGGTTTGCAAGGCAGATAGGCTTCTGATTAGTCTTGATTAGCTTTTGAGCTGCTTCAAGTCAATTTACTTTGATTTATGGAAGATTCACTTCAGAATTCCATATTATGAGCTCAGTTGGTTTTTTCTCTCACTTGTCTCTTGACCATAAGCACTGTTTGTCCGCCAGCGTACACTGACAATGGCAGTCTTTAGTTAAATGAGTACCTCCTTTCCTATTTTGTACAGATAAATTTCCCTTTTTGTAATCAGTTTTTGTTGGCAAAGTTTTAAATTAAAGTTTTAATCTCTGTTACTGCCTCTGTTTTGCTAAATCATATTTCAGCTTAAGACAAGCCTTGCGGTCTGCGTGTCTCCCAGGAACGTCTGACAGCTGCACTGTGACACCACCTCCTGCTGTTGATAAAAGTACTCAAGAAAATGACCTGCTTTTGGGTGGGAGTCTTGTCTTCTCTGGTTGCAAAATCGTAAAGGCATTTTCTTTGTCTCTGTTTATCACCGTGGGTTTTGACAGTCTGTGTCCTTCCTGGGCTATTATAATTTAACAGCTTTTTTTGTATACTTGATGATTCATTCTTTATTGTCCTCCAGGAGGCAGGAAGCATCCTTCTATTCACCCTCAAATTTTGTAGGATTGATAGAGATCCCTTACTTTTCCAGGGGTAAGTTTGGTATTCTTGCAATACCCTTTCTCTGTCCAGCCAGATGTGCATAGCTGCCAGAATTCCTTTTGAGGCTCCTATCTCTACTGATTTGGAGACACATTGAGCATCCTCTGAATGACTGTTCTGGCCCTCATTCATTCGACTGCACTTTTCATGTTCGTTACCACAGAGGCACCAAAGATGATCATGGACTTGGTACATTCGGCACTGTGTGAATTTGTTGTGCTCCTTGAACTGGAGAGTTTTAGTCCATACTAAATGCACCAGATGGAACAGCGTGGCAAGTGTACGCCTTTCAGTTTTTTGCTCCAGCTGCATAAAGAGTCAGCGGAAGAGCCAGGAATATGAAATCAAAGGCTTTTAAAATGCTTCATCTTTCATTCCTATCACTTTGTCTTGGCGACAGCTCCTCTCAATGCAACTTGGTAATGTGGTGTTGCCAGTGACTTAATGAGAAACTGGACCTGTTGCTTCATTCTGTCATCTAATTGTGCATTAGGAAAGCTGAGAGGCTTTAATTTTCAGAATAGCATATTGTTTGCAATACAACATAAGATTCTTTCTGTGTTTATATATCACTGTGTACCTTATCAGGGAGGAAGACTGCTTTGCCTTGATGGTTAAGGTAGTGAGCTGGAGAGATACATACTAATTTAGTCTGAAGCTTCTGATATTACAAGTCACCTAATGACTTTGTAATCCTGTTCTGCATCCATAAAATGAAGATTTATGTTCTCTCTTGTTCTGTGCTAGGCTTAGGATGACGGATCAATTTGTACTTGCTGTAGTATGGCAGAGCACTAATTTTGGTGAAGATGTTCTTAGCATTGCCATTGCCTGCACTAGTAAATGGATTTTCTTGTTTTGTGTGTCCCTGGATTCTTATTTTGCCATGGATGGTAGTAACAGTGTGACTTGAAACTCAGAATTGAGTCCATTGTCATGGTTTAAGTAATGAAGTTAGATATGTAATGTGTGCATATTAGGCAGAAGTACTTACATCTAAAAGGTGATGATGTGCTGTTTTCTAGGATTGAAAAGATGAAAAGACATCAGCTGCTTATATTTTTCAAGCACACTTTTTTTGGTGATGAAAGGAGTTGTGTTCACAGCAGTGGCTCACCCTTTTATCATCTGGAACATGATCTAGGAGGAGTGATTACAACACTTGTGAGCAAAAGTTACATAAAAGGAGCTGTAACTGTGGGATGCTGGCAAGGCCTCTGCAGAATCTTGTTGATGTTGGGGGAAAAAAGTCATGATGAAACCTTAATTCTGGTGCTTAGAGGTGATGTGTTTTTTTGTTTTGTTTTTTTCCTTCCAGAGGACAAAGCCCTTGCAAAATACCGTTAGAGCTCAAACTGGCTGTTAAGGCCAAGTTTCTCTGGACTGCTAACCACCAGCCATAGGTCTCCCATGATAAAGACCATGGCAACTGGAGGCAGCATTTAAAAATAAAACTGCCACAGGCAGTCTGCTTGCATCTGAATGTTTATTTCTTAAAAGAAACGTGTGTGTTTAGGCCCTGGACTGGCCATGGATTAAAGGACAGCAAGTAGATCCCTGTATTAATGGCTTCATTGACTTATTGAAACTGGAGGTGTGAGGATGCTTGCCTGCAGCAACCCTTGGACTTGCCAAGCTGCCTGGTAAATCTCTTCACACCACAGAGTTTAGGTCACCTTGAGATAGCTAGTTAAATGTAGAAAGTTTCTTTGCAGTAATGTTTCCCTTTGCTTTCAGGTTAGAGTATTGGTTAGCCGTAGGTAACCCTAACAGACGACTCAGCCAGTTTTAAAAGCAAAACACCCTGATGTACCCTACTATGACACTTAGTCATATGGTTTAGTTTTAGGTAGTCCTGCAAGGAGCAGGGAGTTGGACTCAGTGATCCTTATGGGTCCCTTCCAGCTTGAGATGTTCTACGATACTGCAGCTGGAAAGGCTTTTTATAGCACTTGCCTTCATTCAGATTTACTTGGCTGGCACAGCTCAGCATTGGTGCTGTAAAAACTCTAGCAGGCAATTGGTTAGAAAGTTCATTCCACAGTCATAAGAGGGAAGGAGATTAAGGGGTCTTAGCGTTGCCTGTCCGTCCCTGTGCAGTGGGTCAGTGTACTTTTTCCTCTTGGATTAGGCTGGAGGGGCTGTTGGCTTCTTGCAGTCCGTGTAGTGCCCCTCTTGCGTACCGCTGTTTCTACATATAGGAGAGGGTCTCAGATCAGTGCAACCAGAACTGTTTAGGTTGCCTGATGCTCGGGCAGTGATGTGTGCTTGTAGTCCCAGGCTGTGGGGAGTGAGTGTTGTGACAAAGGAATGCAACTCAGGTTATGTCATTGCTGCTTTTTTTAATGAAAATACAGTATGTGTATGGTGTTGGTGGATGTATGAGGTAGAAAAGCCTAAGGTACTGATTTTTGGAATAAAAATGTCTTAAATTGGTCAGGAAGGGTTCTAAAGACACTGAGAAATCGGTTTTTACTGGACTTGAGAAAGGGAAAAAGGCTTGTTTTCATTGTCTGATCAAAGAGTGTTTTTCAAAGTGCTTTTTCCCCAACATGGGCTCAGAAGTGGCAATCTCCACTCAGGCTGCAAAGAATAGCAACACCTGTTTCTATCCACATCTTCTGAATCCTTAATCCCACAGCAGGTGGAGGGGCAAGATGAGACACTGTTTAGTATTTGTACCCACAACTGGACTCAGCGGATAAGCCTTTCACTAGAAGAAAACCGTGAGAATGTGCCTGTAACACTGCTTTACCTGTCTTTTTAAGCAGTTGTTTGTTCACTCCGAATTGCCTGTGCTTATTGCTGTTACGAATTTAAGCAATTGCAGAAAAAGAAAAGGCAATGTGTGTGCCTTGAGTTGGCCATGTTTGTTTTAGGGGCTCAGGCTAAGGAGTTACCTGTAACTGATGTTAATGTTTCAGTATTTTCACTTAGGAGCTTTTAAGTACAGATTAATTTTCTTAAAAGCTGATTCAAAGTCCAGATGCTAGAGGGTTTGGATTTTTAACGTATAAAGGAGTAGCAAAGTTAGTCTTCTCCTGTTCTCTGTTCTGTCTCACCCTTCTTCCCCAAGGTATGTAATTTAAGATAAGAATCCAATTAATGTTGAAAAAGTACAGCAAAGGTTCTGGGGCAGCATCAAGGAGCTCGAACATGACAAAGCTTTATGCAACCGATGGCATAAAGAGCTTATATTGTTTTTTCAGCCATTGAGTTGTGTGAATTCAGAAAACAGATCAAATCTTGCAGGAATTGATATTCTTAGATCCTGGACAGGATCTATGAGCAGGAGAGCAAGAATTTTGCAAGAGTTCAAACTTTTGCTGAAATTAGAAGTGCTCTGGATCATGCAGTACAGTAATATTTCCTTTTTTCTGTGCTACAGCTCTGTCTTAGCAATATTGAGACCTAAGCGCAGTCTGCACTTGTTCACAGGGACAGATGTACTCTTCTCTAGCTGTGCCTGTCTGGTTTGGCCTTAGTAGTACAAGGTGCACGAAGCCGGGGTAGGGCCTCCCCAAGGAGCACACCTAAACACACACAAAAAAAATCTGTGGGAACTGAGCTGAGAGGAAGGAGGGGAGTGCCAGGCATGACGTGACAGTCAGCTTTCTCTATTTGACCTTCCTAAGTTGGCTGTGTTGAGCTGGTGGGGTTGCACTCCAGAAGGGAATAGGATAGACAAGGATGAAGATGTGGCCAAATCGTTTTGAGGAGGCCTTGGTTTGGCACCTCTTGGGTACAGCCTTTCCCAGAGAGTTTCAGGGAAGTCTGGGATGCGAACTGCTGTTCCCGAAGGCTGTAGAGGGGAAGGTAGCTCCTAATCTGAAAATAAAGGGACAAAACGTTGGGGGTGTGTGTGTGGAGGCAAGGTTTCTAGCTGGAGATCAGACTTGGGTGTGCTTGCAGCATGTGCTGGTTTCACCGGAATAGTGTCAGAAAGAAATTCTGTATGTGGTGGAGGCTGTCTTTGCAATGTGAGAATATTCCATTTGGATGACTGAGGATGAAATGCTTCAGGTTTTTATTTCTAAAATGACTTTTCAGCTAGGTTAGAAGATATGATGGGTTTTCTGTTTGCTTTTAGAGCTCAAAGCAACCCTTAAAAGCTGAAATCAGAACCTACTGTTTTGATTGGAGCAAAACACTTCTGCAGCCTTTGTTTCCAGGAGTGTTGAGGTGGTGGCTTTTCATTGCAGTAAGTAAAAAAAAAAAAAAAAAAAAAAAAAAAAAATTGATATTTGAGTCTTGCCTGAGACTGGACTTGCATGTTGGAAAAAAGCCTAACTTAGAAACCTGTTGACAATGATCCATCTCCTTTGCTTTGTGAGCAGGGAGTACCTGGATAGGGTTAAGAACATATAGCTCCGGGTGGAGAGTTTCTGCATTCCTGGTGGAAGCTTCCTAGCATGTCTGCTGCTCTCATTAGCATAGTTACAATCTGATTTCTAGATTTCCTGTATATTTTAGTTAAAGCAGTATTATTTCATTTAAATCTCCCTTCCCTCTTTTTGATCTGAAACTGCACTCAAAGAATTAGGTCCAAATTTAATGTTCCACAATAGCACAGGAGGAAGAAAAGGGATATTCTCAGCTCTACTGCATCATACCTGCACCTGCGGCCTGTGTTCTGCAGAGGCAGGGAAGACTTACAACAGTCATCAGATGCAACTGCAAAATGTAAATCCTCATCACTTTAGAAAGCCTGAGCAGGCTGTAACAGGGACTCTTCATCCATTGCTTGCCGTGACAGTCATCGTATATGAAGAAGAGCTCCAAACCATTTTCAGAAGTTGAGTCTTGATAAAATCATGTGCCCAGGAGCAATATTGGGTTTACAGCAATTTATAATATTTTCTTGCCTTTCTGTTGGCTATCATGCAGGCAGTAAACTACCGAATCTCTCTTTTTTTTCTCTCCTCTGTAGGTGATAACCAGTTTAATAGCTCTTCCCTTGCTTACATCCACCTCTGTTTTCCAGATACCAGCTACTGTTCTCTCAGATGGTCTGATGAATGTAACTAGTTAAACTCAGAGTAATTGTCCTCAAATGCCATACATGCTTTTGGAGCCTGCTGCTGCTATTTCAGAAGAAGAGCTTTTGTGCTTTCAGTCTTGCCCATTTTTTTTTTCTAGCTATGTTAACTGAGTGTCTAATGAATTCTCCAAACCTTCTCCTTGTTTCTGTTCCTCAGAGCACCCCATGAAGATGTACATAGGCTTTTTTGGGAGCAGAGGGGAGTGTGAAGGGCCATGGTGATGGCATGCCGTTGCAGACATACCACTCTTCCCAAGTAGAGGGGAAGCTATTCAGATGGTGAGCTCTGCTTCTCACCTGGACTGTGTGGCACTGGGAGGTCTCACAAGGCTGTGGAGTCCTTGGATGATTAGTTGCCTTCACAAGAGATGGATTTTGGGGGTTCAGAGTCACCTGTTAAGAAGCAGCTTTTCTCGTCTCTAACAATGCATTCTCCCCTCTCTTGCACCCATCACTCTGTCCTTTTCAAATAATGAATTCTTCTGTCTAATGTATTTTTTAAGAAAAGAAGAAAAGCAAGAGCAATTGATACAAATTGATGCAATTTAACCTTCCTGGGCAAGGTAATAGTAGCATTGAAGGAGAAAAATCTGCTATCAGAGGTGTATGTGGTGTGGTGATATTGCACTTGAAGGTCTAGTAAATCTCTAAGAAGTGTATCAGTCTAATTTCTTGAAGGTAGACAGATAACAATAGGCCCTACAGCTGTATTATTTGGTTGAGTGGCTAAGTGGATACGGGGACATTTTAGCAGGATGCAGTCTCTGTGCTGAAGGATCGCAGATAGCTCTGTAGCAGCTATTAGAGCACAGCACACTGGGACCAAATAATTACTGTATAATTTAATGCCAATACAAACAACATAAGCTAATGCATTCACTCCCCTATAGAAAAGCTTTGTCCTCTAAATCCGCTCCTGCCAGTCCCTCAAAGTCATCCTATGTCTTTCCGTGGCCCCCTCATGCATCTTAAATGAGATCAGTAACTTCCTAGGCTGGCTCTAGTGGAGTGGCTCGCTCCACAGAGCTGCTCTCTGAAGCTGAAAGCGATGCAATCCTGAGGAAATCCTGCTGAGTAAGGAGGGTTTCTGTTAATATGTAATTGAGTCATGATAAGACCAGCTAATAAAGATAAGGTTCTCAACAAGTGGCATGGGACAACGAGCAGAGAAATGGAGTATGGAAAACTCTGTGATTAATCATGACTCCCAGCTGCATTGTTCAAACAAAAAAAACCACCCCGAAGGGGATGCGTGGGCATGTTACTGAAGGGGTGGGAGAGCGGGAAGGAGGAATCTAGGGAAAGAATTGCAGAAAAGTGATTGTACCTCTGTGACCATGGTGGCAGCACCCTGACCCTGGGGAAGGCTATCTAAGAATAGTTTAGCCTTGATGCCTCCACAGCTGAACGGCCAGAGGGAATTAAATCCCGCTCATGTGGGACTGTTTTTAATGAGTGGAGATGGGCCTGTTCCTGCTCACTCTGTGGGGCTGCAGTGGAATGCGAGGGGCCAGGCAGCAGAGCAGCCCGGGAGGAGCAGCCTGCCCTGGAAGAACCTGTTGGCAGGGCTGTGCGTCTCGCCCCAGCCAGAGCGAGGGGCAGGACAGCACGTGGCATCTCCTTTGTACCTGGTGATCTTCAACTTGGTGCTGTTGCCACCGCCAAGATCACTCACGCTGGATATGTACCTTGCTGTATCGCTGCCTTTTGGTTTTTTTGACCCATGCTAAATTCACCTGTGGGTCAAATCAGTAAGGCCAGCACTCCGAATTCACTTGCTATCTGGTCTATAAAGCTTTAATCTTTTCCCCTTTCAGAGGAGTATCTTAAAATTGCAATTTAGCAAAAATATGCTAAAGCAGGTGCTAAAAGGTAAGCTTACTTACTCTGAGATGTTCCCTGCTGGGTAAGGAGCAATGGTAAACTCTGTATTGCCCAAATGAGGGCAATTCTGTGGACTTGCATTTATTTCTGACTATGCCACTGTGTGTCAGGCTTCAGCTTTGCTACGTGTTTTCCAGAAAACAGCCACTGACTGGTACTGCAACCCCGGTAAAGAGCTGGTGAGCCCAGGGGTGGGAGGGGAGAATTGGAAGAAAGAAGGTTGGTGCTCTGCAAGCCCTCTTTCTGAACAGCAGCAGCAACAGATAGGACGTGGGCATAATTTTTTCTTTTTCCCCCACCCCTGTACATCTGTCTTGCAACCTGAATGGTGATGATTTTAGGAAGCTGGTAGTCTGGGTTATAGTCAAAGCATTGATCTAGTGTTGAACAAGCATAAGTGTCAATTAAGAAATTGCTATCTGCACATGATAATTCAGGAAGAACATGATTCAAAAGAAGTACTGATCTTTCTTGTCTGTGAGTTTGTTTCTTGGCTTACTTAGGTACTGGTGGTTGTCATTCAGAAGTAGCAAATTAAAATCAGTTATGCAAGGCATGGGAAGTAGGACAGTTCTAGCTTGCATCAGGAAATGGATGGTAAAAGCCTGATAAGCTCTGAGTAGCTCTTACATTTAACTTATGCTTGTTACATTAAAAAGAAATTAATGCTGTGATGATGAATTAAGAACTTAAGTGTGCAGGGTGCTGAGGAGACATTGATTTTTGGCTCTACCATCAGAGAACTGGGATGAGGCTCGCTGAGTATTGCTGAAAGAGTCTGTTAACAACAGACCAGCAGGAGCTGTGCACGTAAAAAATGCCCCATTCCTGTGTCCTCCAGTTCTTCTGCAACTGTTGAGGTAAATCAGAAGCTTTTGCCAGAAAGTTGGGATTAGGAGGAAAGCTAGGAGTTATGACTCTGGCAGGCTGGGGCTGCAGATGGCCACAAGCAGTGGCTCTGGGAGAGGTGGGAACTGCTCTCTTTCAGAAGGAGTGTCAACACTATGGTGACAATTTAAACTCCGTGTGATTTTCCTTGTTGAAGGTCAGTGCGGCAGCATCTGCAGCTATCCTGAATTGGTGGGTGGTGCTTTTACTGAGTGAAACCATTTTTCTTCTGCCAAGGGCCACCTGGAAGTTACTTGTGAGCAGAGGAGGGAAGGCTTCAGCAACCTGTATGACTTCAGTTCACAAGTCACTTGTATTTAAAACAAAACAAAAGAAAACAAAACAAAAAAAACCCCAAACAACAAAAAAAACCCCAAACCAAACCAAACAAATCTTCTCAATGAATAAGAGGAGAGGTAGGAGACTCAAGAAAACTGCTCAACCCCCTGAAAGGCCAGACATCATCAGTAAGCCCGTTCTGCTGTATGACTTGCTGCTGCCCAGCAGAGGACAAAGCGCTGAAGACATCCTTCAGTGCCACCACCCCACCGCCTGCTCGCTCGGGGAGAGGTGTACATCTTTGTTTAGATACTGAAATGCCCTTGAAAGCAAAATCCCTAGGGAGGAGGTGGTTTGGAGATAAATTTGTGTTTGGCAAACCCCTGTCTGTGCTGACGGTAGCTGGCACCTGGGATGGTGCTAACACAATTGCACTGCTGTGCTTCGTGGCCAGCACTGATGCTCGGTCCAGTGTTCTTCCCTCAGATGGCATAAAATTGGTGTCTGTGAGGCTGAAAAGAGACCGGTGCTGCCCAAGTTCAAGTGTAGGCCCAGTATGAAGAAAACAAAAGAGAAACTCAGCGGCCTCTTGTGATTTAGATGAGCAAAACTCCTGTGCTGGAGGACAAAACCATGCTCTTTAGGTGAGTGCTTATCATTCTTGAAGCTGGCACAGCAGAGTAGAGCAGCCCATGCTTCAAAAAGCAAAGTAATTAATTCTCCTTGCTCCCAGCCGCAGCAGTCTCCGTTGTGCAATGCTGCACCGCAACCGGGCATGGAGAAACTTTCTTTCCAATCAAAAGAAGTATTCATTTTTTTGCTGTGACACAGCAGGGTTGGTCTTCCTATTAATATTACTGAAGACAATGTCTGCCTTGCCTTTCCATGACCTTCAGCGTGTGGCTTCATGTTAAAATTTCCATCCCCCCACACTCAAATGCTGGCATTAAAAANTAAAAAAAAAAAAAAAAAAAAAAAAAAAGATTAAAATTCCTTTTGTTTAAATCCCTAACAGGGATCCTTAGAGCATGCTGCCCTTCAGACGTGGGGATGGGGCTTGGCTTGTGCTCGTGGCTCTGCGCTTTTCACCTGG
Source organism: Sula dactylatra (assembly GCA_013389905.1). Classification (NCBI taxonomy): domain Eukaryota; kingdom Metazoa; phylum Chordata; class Aves; order Suliformes; family Sulidae; genus Sula; species Sula dactylatra. The sequence goes on along the minus strand of WEKW01027009.1, from coordinate 172,166 downwards.
GCTCTGTTGGCATTGTGGAGAATGGGACAAACCCATGGACCCCC